>PVKA01003203.1:0-113209 GCA_004027165.1 Ctenomys sociabilis
TCTATGATACAATGTATCCAAATCCTTTGGGAAAATTCCCAGTAGGGGGATAGCTGGCTTGAATGGGATTTCTAGTCCTATTCTTTTGGGGAGTCTCCATACTGACCTCCACAATGGTTGTACTAGTCTACATTCCCACCAGCAGTGGAGAAGTGTTCCCTTTTCCCCACAACCTCTCCAACATTTGTTGTTGGTTGATATCCTTATGATAGCCATTCTTTCTGGAGTGAGATGGTATCTCAGTGTTGTTTTTATTTGCATTTCACGAATGGCTAGCGATGTGGAGCATTGTTTCATATATTTGTTCACTTCTTTAATTTCGTCCTCTGAGAAATGTGTATTCATCTCAGATGCCCATTTCTGAATTGGGTCTTTAAATTTGAGGGCCCTGTTATATCTTAGTTATGTGGCATTCTTTAAGCTTTGGTTACCTGAATGTTAGATTGTTTCCTCATATTTGGGAAGTTTTCTGCTATTACTTCTGCCTATATTCTTTTTATGTAATTTATATCGACTCCTTCTTTCTCACTGATGCTTAGTAATCTTACATTGTTCATCTTGGCATCATCTTGCAGGTGATGGATTATTTTTTCCTGCATCCTCGTTGTTTTCAAGAGCTCTTTCTCACCTTTTCACTAACTGCACTAGCATCTTCAAGATGTGAAACTCTAATGGAGTGCCCATCTCTGGGCAGGTGTAGACAAAGGAAGGGGTATAGAAAGGAAGAATCATGATATGTGTGTATGGACAGTACAGTTGGGATAGTTAATGCTGTGCTTGTACATAATTCTATGAGGGGCAAGATTTGCACTAATGGTGGTTGGACAGGATATTATGTCGGTTTTTAGTACTATGGACAACCACTAGGAAAATAACAAGGTAGAAAGTGTTAATTATTGAATCTTTGATGTAATTCAGGTATAAAAAATAAGATACACAAACAGCTACAGTCTCTTAATTTACTGATAAGAGACATACGATATAATAATGTCTGTAAGTATAATATCATGTATGCACCTTTTATGATACCAAAACATTATGAAAACAGTTTGCAATGTATTAACTTATGAAATCCATCTTGTCAAGGTATCTTAAAACTGTCTCATTGATATTTGTACTTCAATAAAACAAAAGTAAAATAAAAAAAGATGTGAAACTCTCCGCTTTTACTCAGAAGGTTTTGTTGACTCGTGATTGAGATTTTTAGTTCTGTATGTCTTTGGCTCTGCTTCATGTGATATCTTTCTTTCCTGTATTACTCATTCCAGGAATCCTTCATATTTTTGATCTCCTTTTTTTTTTATCAATGTCTTCTTTAGAGGTAGCTATTAATTATTTTACTGCAGAGTTTTTTTCCAAATTGGGTTTCCTCTTTGTATTTCCTGAATTGATTCTCTACTTCAGATGCTATGATTTCACAATTTCTTTTTTTATTTCAGAAATCATTTCTGTTCTGAGTTCCTCTTTATCTTTCTGCTGTTGTTTCTTTGCTTGCCACTCTGTTAATCCATATGTTTCAGTTAAAATAGTGTTCTCTACACTTGTTCTTGGTCGCTATTGGGTTTCCTGTATGTGTTTCTGGATTTGATTCATTACTTTTAAGCATTAATTCTGTTATGAATTCCTCTATACCTTTCTCCTCTTGTTTCTTTGCTTCTGCCTCTGTTAATTCATTCATTTCAGTGAGCTAGTGTCCTCTGCAGTTGTCCTAGGTGGGCTCAGGCACTGAGACTGCATTTTGCGCCTTGTCTTTGTCATTTCGTATAGCACTGACCTCTGCCCTTTGTTGTAGAGCTTTGGTTCAGTTACAACCTTAGCGCATAATGAGATTCTGGTGTCGATCTATTAAGTTTGAGATTATTCAGTTATGCCTGGCCTGGATCTAGCTGTTGTGTTCAGCTCCTTTTTGATGCAGCCCTTCTGGCACAACTGTGAGCCTGTGGTTCTCTTGTGCTGTGCCACTGGCCCAGGGAGTACCGTGGGACACCGAAGTTCTCCCACACATTCATTGCATCGTGCATGGCTGGATTAGGGGCCAGAAGAGTCCTGAAGTTCTCAATCGCTTGGCGGGCTTGGCAGAAGGTGCTCCCTGGAGTTTTAGGGCAGGCCAGGCTTGGGTGGATCACACCCGGAGATGGGGGCTCCAGATGGTGCAGTGCGCTGAAAAGCAGAAAGTTGTCCCACACACTCACCTGGCAGGACCGGGGTGGATCAGGGGCCGGAAAAGTCGCAAACGTTATCACTTGCTGGGTGGGCTTGGGGGGCAGGGGCTTTGGGGAGTTTTAGGGAAGGCCACGCTGGGCTGGAACGGGCTGTCAATAGCTTTGTGACGGACTGTGAAGATCCTAAACCTTTGATTCAGACCTTGGCAGTAAAATGCATGGGATGTATCGTGGTGGACAAGATCACAGAATACCTTTGTGTGCCCCTTCACAAGTCTTGAATGATGAAGAACTCTATGTCTGGAAAACTGCTGTTGTCTTCATGGTAAAGCTCCATGATATCAATGCCCAAATAGTAGAAGATCTGGGATTCCTCCGTTATCTACTTGATCTCATAGCAGATTCAAATCCCATGGTGGTGGCAAATGTTGTAGCAGTATTGTCAGAAATTAGTAAGTCTCGAGCCTGGGGGACATAGCTCAGAGCAATAAGCACTTGCCTGGCAAGTGCAGGATCCTGAGTTCAATCCATGGTACAGAAAGAAAGAAAGAAAGAAAGAAAGAAAGAAAGAAAGAAAGAAAGAAAGAAAGAAAGAAAGAAAGAAAGAAAGAAAGAAAGAAAGAAAATAAATTAGCAAGCCTCACTCGAACAGGAACTTACTCAATTTGAACCCACAGCACATTAATAAGCTATGAATGAATGCACAGAGTGAGTTCAGATTTGCATCTTGTACTGCCTATTTAATAATAATCTGCTTTTCCTAATTATAATCCTAAAGATGATTGGGAAGCTCAGAGCATCTGTGAGTGGGTTCCTCCCCAGTTATCTCATGCCAACTCAGCAGTGATACTCTCAGCGATAAAAGAACTAATGTCATGTCTGGAATTGTTACCCAAGGTCTCCTACTACTGCAATACGCTGCTGCAGAAGTTAGCTCCCCCACTTTTTACTTTGCGGTCTGAAGAGCGAGAAGTGCAGTATGTTTCCCTGAGGAACATCAACTTATTTGTCCAGAAAATGCCTGAAATCTTAAAGCAGTAAATCAAAGTCTTCTTTGTGAAATACAATGATCCCATCTATGTTAAACTAGAGAAGTTGAACATCATGATTCACTGCTCATCCCAAGCCAACATTGCTCAGGTTCTGGAAGAAGTACAGGAATATGCTACTGAGGTGGATGTTGTCTTTGTTCGTAAAGCTGTGAGGGCCAGTACACAATGTGCTGTTAAGGTAGAACAATCTTCAGCATGCTATGTAAGCACATTGCTTGATCTTATGCATACCGAAGTAAATTATATGGTCCAAGAGGCCATTTATGTCATCAAGGATATGTTCTGCAAATATACCAACAAGTATGAAAGCATTAGTGTCACCCTCTTTGAGAATTTAGACTCACTGGATCATCCAGATGCACAAGCAGCCATGATTTGCATCGTGGGAGAATATACTGAAGGAATTGACAATGCAGATGAGTTATTAGAAAGCTTCTTGGAGGGTTTTCCTGATGAAAGTACCCAAATGCAGCTCACTCTGCTTTCTGCCATAGTGAAACTATTTCTCAAAAAACCATCAGAAACACAGGAATTGATCCAGCAAGTCTTGAATTTGGCAACACAGGATTCTGATAATCCTGTCCTTTGAGATTGGGGGTGTATTTTTTGGAGCTTTCTCACAACTGACCCAGTGACAGACAAAGAAGTAGTCTTTTCTAAGAAACTCTAATCCCTGAAGAAACTGACCTTATTGATCCAACACTGTTGGATAAGCTGATCTGCCAAATTGGTTTTTTGGCCTCTGTGTATCATAAGCCTCCAAGTGCTTTTGTGGAAGGGAGTCATGGAATCCATCACAAACATTAGCCAATTTATCATGGGATAAATTGATGCAGGTCACTGATGCAGGTCACAGTCCTGTTCACACCACCTCTACAACTATCCTGGAACAGCTTCAGGCTATCCTCTCTCAAGATGATCTTCTTGGGGATCCTTCAAATCTTGACCTTTGTCTCCGAGTCAGTGTGCCACCGGTGTCCTCTGTGCATATAGGAGTGGTAAATCTCTTGGGAAGAGAACTAGACAGTGTGGTTAGACAGTGCTTCATCCCATCTTCGGTGTCTGTAATGGTTGCTCCCTCACCAACTCCTGAAATAGTCAGCAGTGGCCTAAATGACCTGTTTAAACTCTCCACTGGGATAGGCATGGCTCCTGGTGGATATGTGGCTCCTAAGGCTGTCTGACTACCTGCAACAAAGGCCAAATGCTTGGAAATTTCAGGAACCTTTACTCACTAATAAGGGCCTATATATATGGAAATGAACTTTGTCAACAAAGCTCTGTAGCATATGACAGAGTTTGCAATTCAGTTGAACATGAATAGCTTTGGTGTCATCCCAAGTGCTCCTCTGTCCATCCATACACCACTTACGCCAAACTAAAGCATTGATGTCTCCCTGCCTCTCAGCATCTTGGGTCTTGTCATGAAGATGGAAGCTGAGTAACCTTCAAGTGGCTGTTAAAAACAATATTGATGTCTTCTACTGCAGCTGCCTCATCCCATTCAATGTGCTTTTTGTAGAAGTTGGCAAAATGGAGTGCCAAGTTTTCCTGGCAACATGGAAAGATATTCCCAATGAAAATGAACTCCAGTTTCAGATTAGGGAATGCCATTTAAATGCTGGAACTGTTTCCAGCATGTTTATAATACTACCAAGAGGAACATGGAAGGGCAGGGCATGCTGTACCAATACTGAAGCTCCCTAATGGCATTTGCATTTTGGTTGAGCTATGCATCCAGCCAGGAAACCCCAATAATATGCTGCTGCTGAAATGTAGAGCTCCTGAAGTTTCAATACATTTGTCAGGTCTACAACAGCATTTTGAAAAGCTAATAAACTGGTCCAGTACCCTGCAGCGAAAAACAAAACAAAAAAGCAAAAAAAAAAAAAAAAAAAAAAAAAGGAAAAGAAAGTCTTGTAGAACTTCAGCTTGCACTTGTCATTATTGGATCCTTCTTGAACTGCGGCTTTCCCCACTTCCCTTAATGATTTAGAAACCACATTGAACACCACACAGCAGGAGCTTTGATGAGCCTAACCTGCTCTTCACTCTCCAGAGAGCCTTGCTGACCTGCACCCTGCTCATCTACTATCACTGAAAAAATAACAAAAGAAAGGAACAAAAGGCAATCTCACATGTCTAGCCCACCCAAACAAGTCCAAGAGACAAGTTCATAGAAGAATTTGGAAGTCACACACCTGCAATGTCTGAGATGATAGCAACTGAAGTAAAGAAAAAACTGTATCAGGCTATGAAGGAAATCATGTCAAATAATCTCACATAAAAAAGAAATGACGGCAATCATGACAGAATTGGTCAATATATCTAAAGAAGACACTGGTATAAATAGAAGGGAATAGGAAAATGGTGGAAACATTGAATGAACATTTACAAAAGAATTAGAATGCATGAAACAAATTCAAACATACCCAGGACAATAAGAATTCCACTGAAAGCTGGCAAAGCCACTTGAGTGAAACAGAACAGATCTTGAATACAGCATTGCAGCTAGTGAACACCAAAGGAAACATCTCTTAAAAATGAGAAACCAGGGCTGATCACATAGCTCAGCAGATTAAAGTGTCCGCTTAGGCAGATGCCAGGATTGGGGTTTCATTCCCAGGGTGCTTTGCTGGCCCCACCCCCGGGTCACGCTGAGACAGTGATAGAGACTGATTATGGTGGTGTGAGCCTATAATTCCAGCCCTTGAGAGGCTGAAAACAGGAGGATTACTATGACTATGAGTCTGATCTGTGAAGCGAGACCCTGTAGACTCTGTACTAAATATATAATAAATATTTTTAAATGGGAAACGAAGAAATAACAGTAGAAGAGCTGCAGGATGATGCAAAGAAAAATAATGTAGAGACTAATAGGTATCAATGAAACAGCTGAGGATAATACAAAAGACATAAAAAGTGTTTTTGAAGAACTATGAATAAAATTTCCCAAGCAACAGAAGAGAATCTGACATACAAGTAACTGTATCGCATAGAACTCCAGTTAGCCATAAAAAAAAACAGGGGCTGGGGAGATGGCTCAGTGGAATAAGTACTTCCCTGGTAAGTGCAAGGGCCTGAGTTCAATCCCCGGTTTCTCAAAAAAAAAAAAAAAAAAAAAAAAAAAAAAAAAAAAAAAAAAAAAAAAAAAAAAAAAAAAAAAAAAAAAAAGAATAACAACAAAAAAAATAGTCACCCAGGCATATAATTCTCAAGATACAAAAGCTGAGCAAAAGAACAAAATATTAAAAGCTGTTGGAGAGAAAAAACAGATCACCTATAACAGAAAGCCTATCAGAATCACAGCAGACTTATCAACACAGACCATCAAATCAAGTACTTGCAGTGAGATATTTGGGGTCCTGAAAGAAAACAACTTTCAATTCAGGTTGATGTATCCTGCAAAACTATCTGTCAAATTTAATGGAGAGATTAGATACTTCATTGCAAAAACTAATTGAAGAAATTGATGACAACCAAACCAACCTTACAAAGAATACTGACATATTTTAGAAAGAGACGAAGACGACCACAACTTCAAAAACAACAGAAGAGAGCAACCAAACTGAGCAAGAAATTAAGCAAAGGTGAAAAATACTGATCCTACAATAGGAAAACAGCATACAAAGACAAGCCGATACATATCTGTTATAACTATCAACTTAAATGGTCTTAATTCACCAAGAAAAAGAAGCAGACTGGCAGAATGAGTAAAGAAAAAAATCCAACAACATGTTGCATCCAGGAAGCATATATAACTCAAAAAGAAATTAATAGACTGAATTCAAAGGATGGAAAACAAGTACTCCTTGTGACAAGAACCCAGAAAAAAGCAGGTGTAGTTATTCTGCTTGCTGACAGTGTCAACTACAAACCAAATATGTTTAAAAGAGACAAAGAAGATTGCTGCCTACTTACTAGTAGAAAACTGCAAGAGAAAGATATAACAATTATAAATATTATGCTCCCAAAGTAGGAGCATCCAACTATATAAGACAGATTTTAAGACATAAAAAATCCAATGAAGCTCAGGGTCCTGAGTTCAGTCCGTGGTACAGCAAAAAAAAAAAAAAAAAAAAAGAAAAAAAAAAAGGAGGAAAAAAAAAAAAAAAAAAAAAAAAAAAAAAAAAAAAAAAAAAAAAAAAAAAAAAAAAAAAAAAAAAAAAAAAAAAAAAAAAAAAAAAAAAAGGAAAGAAAGGAAGGAAGGAAGGAAGGAAGGAAGGAAGGAAGGAAGGAAGGAAGGAAGGAAGGAAAAGAAAAGAACTGATTATCAGCAACATAATTGTATTGAGGCACTTTAACACCCCACTGAAACAAAAAGATACATCGACTATGCAAATAATGAGCAAAGAAATAACAGAACTAAGCTGAAATTGTGAAGAAATAGACTTAATAGATCTTTCCAGAGTGTTCCACCCAAAAGCATCATAATACACATTTTTTTTTCAGCTGCATGTGGAATGTTCTCAAAATTAGATCATGTGCTAGCACATAGAACATGCTTAGGTAAATGTAAAGAAATCAAAATTATCCCAGCCATAATTATCCCTGACCGTAGTGCAAGGAAACTAAATTATTCACAAAGGAAACAGCAAAAAGTCCATAAACAGATGAAAACTAAATACCCTCCTGAAACAGTAAATGGGTCATGAATGAAACTGAAGAAGAAATTAAACAATATTTACAGGGGCCGGGGAGATGGCTTAGTACAATAAGTGCTTCCCTGGCAAGTGCAAGGGTCTTAGTTCAATCTCTGGTTCTGCTAAAAAAAGAAAAGAAGAAAAATTACAATCTAATTAAAATACATCAGAAAGTAAGTCTATTGAAGACCATTCTGATGGGCTTTCCATTGTAGGTGATTGTTTCTGATGGAAAGTCCATCAGAATCATACCATATTTCTCAACACACACCATCAAATCAAGAGCTTGCAGTAAAGTATTTCAGGTCCTGAAAGAAAACAACTTCCAGGGCCAGACATATAGCTCAGCAAATTAAAGTACCCCCTTAGGCAGATGCTGGAACTGGGGTTCAGTCCCCAATGTGCTATGTTGGCTTTGCCCATGGAGCACACTGAGAGGGCGATTGAGACTTGATATGATGGTGAGCACCTGTAATCCCAGTGCTTGGTAAAAATCACTACAAGTCCAATCTGTGTCGTGAGACCTTATAGACCCTGTACTAAATACACTTAAAAATAAAATGAAAATAACTTCCAACCCAGATTGATGTACTCTGCTAAATTCCATTTTCTGAAGCCTCTTTGATCTTTTTCATAGTACTATAATTTTTACTGTATAAATATTTTCTTTACTTTCATTGTGAGATTGATTCCTAAGTATTTCATTTTGGTGGGTGTTATTGTGAAAGATGTGGCTTCCATAATTTCTCAGTTGGTGCATTCATTGTTTGTGTATGGAAACACTATGCAGTTTTGAGTGTTGACTTTGTATCCTGATATGCTACTAAATTTGGCTATTAAACCTACAAATCTCTTAGTGTAGTTTTTGGGATCTTTATGTACAGTATCATGTCATCTGTAAATAATGATAATTTCACTTCTTCCTTTACAGTCATTATTCCTTTTATTTCTTTATATTGTCTAACTGCTCTGGCTAATGTTTCCAGAACTATATTGAACAGGAGTGCTGACAGTTGGCATCCTTGTGTCCCTCCTGATTTTAAAATGAAAGCTTTTAATTTTTGTTCATTAAGTATATGCTGGCTGATGGTTTGTCATAGATGGCTTTTATCAGGTTGAAGTAAAGATCATCTATTCTGATTCTATATATTGTTTTTATCATGAATGAGTGTTGGACATTGTTAAAAGCTTTTTCTGCATCTATTGAAATGATCATGTGATTTTTGTCTTTGACTTTGTTGATGTGTATTGCATTTATGTTTTTGCCTATATTAAGCCATCCTTGCATTCCTGGGATTAATGCCACTTGATTGTGATGTATAATGTTCTTGATGATTTACTGCATTCTGTTTGCTAATATTTTATTCAAGGATTTTTGCACCTATTTTCATTAGAGAAATTGGTCTCTAGTTATCTTTTTCGTTCAGTCCTTCTCTGGTTTTGGTATCATTTCTTCCTTGAATGATTTTGGAAGAATTGCTTCCCTTTCATTGAAGAGTTTGAGAAGAGTTGGATTAAATCTTTGCTAAATTTTTTATAGAATTCAGCAAGGACCTGGATTATTCTTTGTTGGCAGTTTTTGTATTAGAATTTCAATTTCATTGGCTGATACTGGTTTACTCAGAATTTTTATATCTTCTTGATTTAGCTTTGGTAGTTTATATGTATCTAGTAATATATGCCCATTTCTTTTTTTTGCCATTTTGTGAGTAAATATTTTGGAAATAAGTATTGGTAGTCTTCTGAATTTCTGTAGGATCTGTAGTAACTTGTCCCTTTCGATTCTTTCAGTGAGGTTGGCTAGGGGTTTATCAGTTTTATGTATTCTCAAAGAACCAACTTTGTGACTCATTAATTCTTTGCAGTTTGCTTCATCTCCATTGTATTCACTTCTGCTTTGATCCTCATAATTTTCTGTCTTCTTTGGGCTTTGGATTTCACTGCTCTTGTTTTCTATGAGCTTGAGGTGCATAGGGTTGTTTATTTGGGCTCATTCTGTTTTCCTGATGTGATAACTTACTGCTATAAATTTCCCTCGTAAGACAGCTTTCATTGCATCCCACATGTTCTGGTAAGTTTTATCTGTATTTTAATTTGATTATAAATGTTATTTAATTTTTTCTTTAATTTCATATATAATCCATTGATTGTTCAGGAGGGTGTTTTCAATTTTCCATGTGTTTATTGACTTTTAGCTGCTTCATTTTCAGTAATTTACAGATTTATTCCACTGTGGTCATAATATTTATGGGACAATTTCAATTCTTTTGCATTTATTTAACCACACTCTTTATGGTAATATATGGTTTATTTTGGTAAGGGTCTACAGGGTCTCACTACATAGATCGGACTCATAGTGATTCTTCTGTGTTCAGCCTTCCAAACAGCTGGGATTACAGGTATGCACCACCACACTCAGTCTCAATAGCTGCCTCAGTGTGCCGTGGTGGGGGTGGCTGGCTGGCAGGGCACACTGGGGATCTAACCCCAGCAAGCACTTTAATCCGTATATGCTTTATTTTGGAGAACTTCCCATGCACAGCTGAGAAGAATGTGGATTCTGACATTGTTTTGTGGAATACTCTGTAAAGGTCAACTAAGTCCATTTATTCACAAGTTTTGTTTAATTCCATTATTTCTATTGTGATTTTTTGGCTAATTGATCTATCTCTTTGTGACAGTGGGTTGTTTCTTGCATTATTGGTCTAGTTTTTTTTTTTTTCATGTCTGTTAAAATTTGTCTTATTAGGTGCTACTACATTGGGTGCATATATATTTATGATATCTTTCCCTGTTTCAGTATTCCCTAATAGATATGTAGTGGTCTTCTTTATTGCTTTTAATTATTCTTCATTTGGAGTTAACATTGTCAGCAAGCAAAATAGCTACCCCTGCTTTTTTTCTGGGTTCCTGTCCCATGGAGTATTGTTTCCCATCTTCTGACTTTCAGACTATTTTCTTTTGAGTTTATTATGTTTCTTTTATATTGCATATTGTTGGATTTTGATTCTTTATCCACTCTGCCAGTCTGCTTATTTTTGTTGGTGAACTGGATTCACTTACATTAATAGTTATAACAGGTATGTGTTGGCTTATCTCTATCTTTTTATTTTTCTGTTGTAGGATACAAACTTTTGCCCTCTGTTTGATTGTTTTCTCTGCTTGGTGGTTCCTTGTTCTTTAATTGTGGTAATTTCTGTATATTTCTACAATATATGTAGTACTCTTTGTAGGTTTGGTGATCATGAATTTCTTCAGTTGTCATTGAAGTATCTTATCTCTCCATCAAGTTTGATACATAGTTGTGCAGGGTACAACAATAAGTTGGAAGGTTTTTTTTTGTTGTTTGTTTGTTTGTTTTCTTTCAGAACCCTAAAATACTTCCAGCTCTTCTTGACTTGATGTGTGTTGATTATGATTGGTTTTCCATTATAGATGATCAGTGTCTTTTTTTCAAACTACTTCCATTATTCTGTTTGTTTAATTTCTGGAATCTTGATTATCATGTGTCTAGGTGTAGTTTTGTTTTGATTATGGCTGATTTGAGTTCTGTGTGCCTCACTTACATGTATGTGAGATTCTTTATCCATGCTTGGGGATTTCTTGCTACTAGTTATGCAAGTCTTTGCTACCAATTTTGCAATTTGACACTTATAAGTCTTATAGTGTTTTTTAAATCACTCTTACTGCTGAATTGTTAGTTCCTGTCACCGTGCTATTTTTAAGAGATCTTTCCTTTCACCCTCACTAGCATCAATGCTGTCTTTAAAATGTGAAAGTCTATCTTCAGTTTCATTAAAGACATTTTGCCAGATTTCAATTTAATTCTTAATTTCCTGGATATCTTTTTAAATCTTGTTCATATATGCAAGTTGTTTCCTGTATTGTCTGTTCACTGTTTCCATCTTTTTTATTCTCTCTTTTTTTTTTTTGGTGGAACTGGGGACTGAACTCAGACCCTTATGCTTGCCAGGCAAGTACTTATTCTATTGAACTATCTCCCCGGCTCCTCTTCTTTTTTTTTTAAATCTATGCCTTCTTTAGATGTGATGATCAATTCTTTCATGGTAGTTGTCATTTTTTTTCCTGAGAGATAATTGCATTTGTTTGTTTGTTTTTTGCACCTGCCCTGCAGGCGCTTTGAGAAATTATTTCAGATCTGTTTTCTTCTATAACCTGATGCTATTGTTTCTTTACTTGAGTTGATGCTATCATCTCAGAAATTTCAGCTGTGTGCCAACCCAGTTCTTCTGTTTCTTTCTCTTATGCACTTCTTCTGGGTGGGCAGAGATTGTGTTTTCCTCTTTTGTTTTGACATTTTTGAAGTTCACTGGAACTCTGCAGCAATGGAATGTTGCTATAATAGTAGCTTCACCAATGCTCCCATGCAGGGTAGGGTGGGGCAGACCAAAGGTCAGCAAAGCTGGTGAAATGGTGGCAAGGGAAGAGCAGGATTCGTTAAGTCCCAATAGCTCCCCATTGTCTCCCTGCCTTCTGTGAAGGTGGTATTGGTTGCTGCAGATCAGCAAAGCTTCCCTTCCTCTTATATTTCTTAGACTTTTTTGGTATCAGGAATCGAGTTCAATACCTTGTGCTTCCAAGGAAGGCATTGTTCTAGTGAACTACACCACCCCCTTAATTAGTATAAACCTTATTTATTTATTTTAGATTTATTGAATCAGCTTCTCATGATTTTCTGTTGTTTTTGGAGTATCACTGAATAAATACACTGCACACACCTTGTCCTCAAGTCTTGATAGTCTCTCATTTAATTGGTTGTGTCTCTAATTTAATTGGTTATGTGTGCTGGTAACTTTCTAGGGTTTTTTCATTAGTAGGATTTCTACTGATTTTTTTTCATAACCTCCACTTTTTTGTCTTAAGTGGGTCATGGATATTCTGAATTCTTGATTTGGTCATCTGTTTTTGTCTTAACTCATCAGCATCTTTTTAGTCCTGTATCTACTTATTTTAATCCTCTTTGAGCTCATTGAATTTCTTATGCATTTGATACTTTGTTTGTTCCTTGAGCTCTTCACGTATTTAACCCTTTAGTTTTTAGTTCTTTATCTAAAACTACTTCCACTTTAGTTGTCACAAGATCAGTTTTTGTGGATACATAGTTTTGAAGGTATCTTGGTTCTATGGCCTTTTAAATTTTCAGTACTTTTGTGTTGAAGGCTGAAGATCAGTTAGCATGGAAAAAATTCTGTTGCTAGTATGATAATCTTTTTACACAGTGTATGTTGACTTGTGATTTCACCTTGGCTTTGGTTGTATTTTGGTATTTATGCACCAATTCACTCTATTCTATATATTACATTCAATTTCAATCACTATTTTATAAAGTCAGAAGGGCTAGAAGTTATATAAGCATATACAGAGCCGACCATATATCAACATAAACTTTAATACTTGTTTTAAATATTTCACACTTTTTCAGTGATGTAGGTTGACAATGAAATAGTAACAATGCCAGTGATATGAGTATAACAGAAACTGGAAGGAAGAAGGAAGAACAAAAGCCAGAAAGTTGTTCTGAAACAAGTAATAAAAGAAGAGAAGAGCAAATGAAAGAAAAGTGGACTTTGGTGATACTATTTTTATATCTAAAAGGGCAGGAGGGGAAGACTATGCTTAAGAAGTTATTTGTATGATCAGCGGAAAGGAAGATGAGAGGAGAAGTATAATGGAGATGGTGAGAAGCTGTAAGAAGGTTTAAGTCATTGAAATCAGTTAATATGATAGTAGAAAGATTATATTTGAATCCACATACATAATCTTTGGTTGAACATTGACCTTCTATATTAATAAGATGCACTATGTAAACTGTAGCAGGAATTAACTGCTAGTAAGCATTTCACATGTATAAACACATTTGTTTTCTGAGAGGAAGAAAAGAAAATTAAACAGAAAAATGTGCTGATAGTTATTTCTGTTATGCAAAAGCAGCAGGGAGTCATGGGAAATTTAAAAAGATGTGAAAGGGAAGGTAAGTAGAGGAATGGGGAAGGAGTAAGTGGGTCATGATAGAAGGCACAAAGATATTTTGTCTGATGTATGACCAAAGAAGAAAACTATTTTAGTAACACCATAAAACACTCCCTGGTATGGAAGAATCTAATGTGATCAGTTACAAAATTATATAGAGAAATATAAGCATTAACTCTTGGTCCTACACTTTTACTAGCATACTTCCAATCCCCTAGCACTGAGTAAAAGCAATACCAGTGAAAGAAAGAATAGACAGAATAAAAATATATTGTTAGCTGGGCACACACCTATAGTTCCACACTTGGAAGGTTGAGGCAGGGGGATTACTGTAAGTTTAAGGCCTGCCTGACTTACATAATGAGACTCCATCTCAAAAGACAACTGTATGTGTTAATAGTATTCCTGTAACACCAAAGAAAGGGAGGAGCAGTTGGGAATTTCAGAGGGTTAAGTTATGAGAGAGAAGTAAGTTGAGGACTAATTTATGACTAAACCAAATAGCTCATGTAGTTTGGTAAAAGCATTAATTCAGATTCTTATCATCTTAAAAGGACACACTCTCCAGCTCTTTCAAAAAGCAATTGCAGATAAAAGAGGAAAACAACTATAAGAAAGAAACCTATAATGTTATTTATACTTTGATGGGTATGCTCTTACCCTTTAGTTCACAAAAAGAGACCTTAACTTATAGTACTTCCATAAAGGATATTTAGTTCTCTGTGGTTGTGGCTGCTTTGCTATGTCAAATGGTTTGAGATGATTCTTCACATGTGACTTGTTTTCTTGCCTGCCAGGAGCAGGTGATCACACATGTGACTTGTTTTCTTGCCTGCCAGGAGCAGGTGATCAAGAAAGACCACTGAAACTGATTCTGATTCCCTGTCCACACAGAACTCTGCTAGGTTTCAGTGGTGCTTCTATGGGTATGACTTAGCAGAGCTTTTAGACTCTGTGTTTTTACCAGGCACTGTCCATTTTGTTACTCTGTAGGAGAGGACAGTACAGCTGGTCTAGTGCTTAGCCTGCCACTGTTCTGTGGAAGGACCTCTCTGTTCTCTATACTCTTTGGTCACAATAACCCCTATGCCTTTTTATATCTCCTTCTGTACTGTGTTAATCTTTAGAGTTTTGACACTCTGATTTAACTTTTTCTGCCATGTCTATTATCATTTCTTTGTTTCTCCTAGTTTTGGGTTCAATCTGTTCTTCTTTTTCTAGTTCCTTGAGATATGTTAGGTTATTTAGTCCAGATGTAATATAGAAATATATTTCTATAAGTTTCCCTTTTAGTGCTGTTTTTCTGGGTATTGTGCTTCAATTTTCATTTTTTTCAAGGTGATTTTTAAAGTACACCTCTTTTTTGTTCTACTGGTTATTCAAGAGTATGCTTAATTTTCATATTTTTAATCTATTTTATGTTGTTATAACAGAATAATATAGGCTGAATAACTTATTAAAAAAGATGCTTGACCCTTACTGTTGGGGTAGCTGAGAAGTCCAAGAGTATGGTGCTAGCATCTTGAGGGGGTCTTCTTATATTCTCTATTGCATCAACATAGTAGAAGGACAAGTAAGCACATGTATGAGAAAAATTGATTTATGCTCACAGTTTATTCAGATCCCATTCCCACGGTAACAATCATCATGTGCTTGACTGAGGAGGCCACCTATAGGTACATTTATCATAGAATATACCAGTTATGGGCTTTCCCAAAGTGGTAAGACCTCAGGTCACTGATAGTAGGTTGAATGAACTGTGAGATGGGCACACATAATGAAGGCTTGAGTTCGTCAGGGTAATGACAGGATTCACCTGATTACCTTTTATATGGACCACTTCATGTCTGAGCTGGCAGTGTCTACACATACATCGCTTGAGGCCAGCTATGGTATTTAGAGCATTCATTGGACTTATATATGCAAAGCTATAGGAGCTAGATGTGGCAGTGTGCTGCAAACTGGCTGCATGAGTTAACCTTGCTTGTTTGTGGCAGAGAGATTGGACTCTGTGATGGTGAGCTCTGCAACTACTGTGCAGTCATACATGGTGATTGATCTAAGTCACTAAGTTATAGTATCTAAGGAGGCAGTAGGTAGGGTAGGGGCAAGAAGAAGGAATGGCAACTAAGGTATTTAGAAAATGAGAAAACTGAATCTCTAATCTATACTTGCTATGGTACGAGCAGCTAAGGCAGTTCCATGAACAAAAGAGGATGAGAATTTATGGGAATTTATTTGAGGGCTGGGTTATATCTTTGGGTCCAGACAACTACAAAATGCAGCAGCTAACAATTAGGCATCTCCAAGTGGATTCAGGGAACAGAGAGGGAGATGTGGAAGTGTGGTTTGTTTATCTGGAGACAGTGAAGGCAAAAACAAACAAGTGTCAAAATCTGTAGATAGACTGATGCTGATACTTGTGCTGCTGGTACTGTTGTAGTAATTAATTTATTCAACATTGAAAGCTACTGGAGTTCTATGCAGAACTCAAGCCACTGTGCTCTGTGAACTTGAACATGAAGAGCTCCTCTCTGGTAAAAGCTCTCTGGTATGTGATACCCAATAGCCATAAGGACTGTTAAGACCCTCATAAGAGACATGTGTTTGGATTCTTACGACAAGTAAGTCACAGTGAGACACAATGACTCTCACTGGCTTGCTTTTTATGATGTAGATTGGGAATGTTTCCCCACCAATGACCTTTTGTACTAGTACACAATGCTTTTGGAAGGTAATTTAATCAGAGGAGATATAATTATCTTGTTAGGAGGTGTGGTCTGGTTAGAAGAAGTACCTGGAAAGGTATATCTCCATGCTTGGCTTTTCCTTTGTCTCTCTGATTCCTGGCTAACATGATATAAGCAGCTTCTCTCTTCAATAGCCCCTTCATGCTATTTTGTGTTTGACCATTCCCCCCCATAAACTGAATCCTCTAAAGAACATGAGCCAAAGCAAACGTCTTCTCCGTTAAGTTGTGGGTATTGGATATATCTTAGCATCGAGAAGACAATCAATTAAAAAGCCTATCTCTCTTTATTTCCTAATATCACCGATTGTTTACTCCGTTCTTTTACCCACAAGTGGGTTTGTGAGCCAGAGTGTTTATTTGTGCTGGGAGACCTGATAGATGGGAGGATGCAGGGAAAATTTTCTCCTTATCTTTTTTTATGTGATTGTTGTCAGAGTTTTTTTTTTCTTTCATTGTATTGCTATGGATTCTTAGCTGAACTCCCAAACACTTCCAGGTTATTTCTGTTTATGGATAATTGCCTAATTATTGCTTTTTGTGAGGAAATAGAAGGCTGGAATCTCCTATTGTGCCATCTTGTTGATATCTTCTGCTTAAAAATCAATTTCTAATTATCTGATACTTTCTGCTGCTATTACAAGTAATGTCTTTTAAAAATTTCAACTTCATAAGATTTTGTATTTGTAAAGAAATACAGTTGCCTTTTGTATACTGCCTTTTGTATTTTAACCTTGTATTCTGACACATTATTCAACTCACTAATTTTAGTATGTTTCTTATGATTTACATGTATAGTCATATAATCTCTGAATGACAATTTTATTATTTTCAATCAATATGTGATCTGTTTTGTTTTTGTTTTTCCTTTTTCATTTAACTGACTGTGACATTTAGTATAGTGTTAACCAGAAATGATGACAGCAGGCATCTTGGTCTTCTTCTTGATCATTATTTCTCTACTCAAATGAAATTAACTTTATATTTTCATGGGTACCCTTTGTTACAGTTCAGTAGTTTTTCTTCTATTCTTAATTGCCTATAGACATTTATCTCTACACACATGTACACTGACATACACACACACAGACACACACATTTTCTTCCCTCAGCATATATCTGTTGCATACATGTTGGCTCCCTCTAATTTAAAGCTCTGGATGACATTTTCTTCAGACATATTTTACTTTTAGTTTCATTTTTTAGCTTTTCTTACTGGTGTTAATGGCAGAGTAAAATCTAATATTTCTGGAAGTAATATCCCTGATTTAATTTCTGTATGTACCACCACCAGGGTTATGCTTGCTATGCTCTGCTTTACTATTGCTAGTCACTTTTGTCTCATTGCCCTTGTATTTCATAATTTACTTGTTATTCTTACTTATTCATTTTTTTTCCAAATGAACTTTACAACGTTTTTCCACTTGCCAAATAATTTCTTTGGAAATCTCTATTATTCATTGAATCAATTTAATAATAATTGGCATTATTTTACTATCACTGCTGAAGAATATGTTTTGTCTTCTATTATTCAGTATTTCTTTGGGGACCTTTAGAAGCCTTTCACTTTTATTTATTTATTTTTCTCTTCTCTTTCCACAGCAAGATGGATTCTGGATATACTCTGAATATTGTAACAACCACCTGGATGCCTGCATGGAGCTTTCCAAGCTGATGAAAGACAGCCGCTACCAGCACTTCTTTGAGGCCTGTCGCCTCTTGCAGCAGATGATTGACATTGCCATTGATGGCTTCCTTCTGACTCCAGTGCAGAAGATCTGTAAATATCCCTTACAGTTGGCTGAGCTCCTCAAGTATACAGCCCAAGACCACAGGTAAGAATTAAAGGAGGCAAGAGTGAGTTTCTTTTACATGTTGTTTGTTATGGAGAATATATTTCTGTTTTCCATTTCTGAACTATTAGCTTATCTACAAAATAAAATGCTATATTATTGTTTACTTCACAAGACTGTCATGTATAAAGTGAAGGAATGCTATTAAGAGTTGCATGTAAAGTTAAAAATAAGTATATACACAAAATCTCTGTGCATCATTATTACTGTACAATTTCTTACCTTCAAAGAATGAAGCATGTATACAGTCTTCAAAAACATACATGTAAGGAAAACTGTATGAATATTTTAATACTAAATTTATTGAGACATCATGAGATTAATATGTTAGCTTTGGCCTCTACATTTACAAAAGGTGCTCAAAGTGGTGTCCCTCAGCTTCTAGACATTTCCTATTCTGGCAAACTGCTTAAATGTGTATATATATTTTGGTATATCATATGTACAGCTTTTGCCATGTACACTTAGCCTCATGAATCAGCCCTGATACAGTAAATGTATCAGCTTATAAGATTCACATGTTTTGGTAGAAGCTTGCCCAATTTATACTGAACCTGAACTCCTTCTTCAAAGCTACCTCCCTGGTCTCCCTTTACCTTTCCACTCTTTCAGCCCAACCCCAATTGTACATTTTCCACAGATCCAGACTATTCCTAGGTTTAAAAAAAGGAAACAAGATTCTCCTGAAGGTTCTCCAAAGTTTTTAAGTAGTTTCAAAAAAAAAATCAATCCAACAAGGACCAAAGAGGTTATCACTGTCTGAACAGAAAATATATCACTTACCAGTCAGGTTCATGCTTAGGGTAATGCTGAATAGCAGAGATGTCTGACACCAAACCATTTCTAGCAAACTGTATCACATATTGACTTAGAGCCATACCCTGTATCTAGGCTGCTTTTAATAAATGTTAAATCCCTGATCTTAGATTTGTTGGCTCAGCTTTTAGCTCTCTTCCTTAGCTTAAGAACTCAAGAAAAAAGGAGGATTTTGTCCCATTTCTTTAACTTTGTTCTTCCCTCTTATTAGGTGTGCTTCCTGGTTTTATTTTGCTGTATTACCAGGTTTGCTTGAGTCAGATTTGTAAATTTAGATGCCTAGGATTGTGGTTATAGGCCAGATGGTTTGATATGTGTAAAGTTTCTAGGCTAGTTCCTTGATTTACTTTGGAGGTGATGCCCCTTCTTTCAAAAAAAGAGAAGTAGGAACCAGCCAGGCAGTTTAGCTGACTAAGGTGCCTGAGTAAGCAGGTGCAGGGACTGGGATTTGATCCCCAGCATGCCGTGACTCCCTAGCCCCAGGGAGCACTGAGAGTGATTGAGACTGGGCATGTTGATGCGCAACTGTAATTCTAGTGCTTGAGAGGCTGAAAATAGGAGGATCAATATGAGTATGATCTTTAATTAGGTCCTGCACTAAACACATTTAAAAAATATCAAAAAATTAAAAAAGAAAAGTAATATACGTGTTGAAGCCAGATCACAAAGTGTACGCAATAATCTGATAATGTAGTTTTTGAAATAATTGTCTAGGACTGGATGTAGTTGCATGCACCTGTAATCCTAGTGCTTGGGAAATTGGGAACACACGCAGATCACTGAGTCAGCTGTATGTAGTGAGACCCTGTAGACCCTGTAAACCCTGTACTAAAATACAAAAAATGATTGTCTGGGGCTAGGAATATAGCCTAGGGTCATAAGTGCCAGTCTGGAAAGTGCAAGGTCCTGAGTTCAATCTCCAGTATCATTAAATAAATAAATAAATAAATAAATAAATAAATAAATAAATAAATAAATGTGTCTAGATAATTTTTGTACTTAGGGAAGTTTGTGGGTGACTGTACTAGCCATTCTTTGGATTTTAGCACCTTAGTTTCATGAGTATAAATGGCCTCCACAATTGTACTGAGTGGTGCTTAATGACCATAAGTAATGACTATCATATTGGCATCTCAGTGGAGCGTCTTTAGGCTAGTAGTTTTAAAACCTAAATAGAGTAGTTCTCTATTTTATGTCACAGCTTCTTAATGACTTTCTTCCTCAGTGTCTATTCCAAGGAAACCAGTAAGAGGCTCTTACAATCATACATTATGAGATAATATTCCCTAAGTAAGCTATAAATTGCCTAATTGATTTTAATAGTCCTAGAAAGACCATTTTAAAACATGTTTTTATATCAAAACAACCTCAAGACTTTGAGTTTGGTAGGAACAGGCAAGATAGTTGCCTAGACTTTGCCATTTCCATGCTCTTTTAATTTGTGAGTGAAATTTCTGCCTCAAAGACCTCTTATATCCTTGCTTTTCTCTTGTTCTCTGAGTTGAAAAATACTGAGAAGCATAACTAAGGCAGCGACAGGCTGTATCCATCTCCATACTCCTTTGCGGTGATCTTCTGGGTCCAGTACTACCTCCAGAGCATGACCAAATCATTTTTGCCCATCACAGAAAGCTATATTAATATGAAAGCTCTTGCCATAAATATTAATAGTTTCTTGGATTTGACAACAAATAGAGGCTACTGCCAGATTGGAGGCTTAGTCTACCTTTTCAGATAGATAGGTCTGAAATGAAAGTAGCTTGAATGACTTCTGAGGAAGAAGATTAGATAGAATAGAATCATTGGAAAATAATATTCTTTTTCCTTATAGAAGAGTGACATATTCCTCTATACCATCTTCCTTAAATTGATAAGAAAGAAATTTATATACAAATGGGAAGTTACCTGACATGTCTGAAGCCTGAAGAGATTGGTGTCTCTACTCTCCTCAGTCAGAAGTGGGGTCAAGGACTCCATGGCTGTAACCAAACTAGTTGGGTTCAAACTGCCCAACAACCATTTTCTTCTTGTATCCACTATATTTAAAGTTAACATATTAGAGTCAGGAACATTCCTCCACTAACCATTGTAGGAAAGACAGTCACATAAAAATACAAATATAGATAGTATGGGACAGTGGCAGTATGGCTCATTAGTAACTGTGGTCAGGCAGATCATTGACTTGGAATCACCTGATATTTGTGGTCAGTAATGAGTATTCTCATGGAAATATCCAAAAGAATTTTTACAGTGATATAACTCTTGTTGTATAGTAGTCTTTGACTACAAGTGGCTATTGAATACTGAGAAACATGCAACTGAGGGATTAAAATATTAATCTTAGTTAATTTTAATTAAATGTGACTACTGGTTACTATATTGAACAGTGTGTCTCTATGCTTTACTATAGAAAGTGGTTTCAAGCACTGATTTCTTTAAATCAAATAGAGAAAAGGCACAGGGAACAGGAAACTTTTCCTCAAAGAGTAGTACTTATTTACATCAGCAGCTTTTCCTTAGCAACTACCCCTGCTTTCATTACTCTACCATATATATAAATGGCAGGCTCATAAAACCTTGCCAGGGAGAAAACTTAACAATCTTGTAGAACCTAAAGCATCACTCACAAAGTAGAGCAAGTTTGTAGAAAGGATAAAGTGTTATAGGAACAAATACAAAATTTTGCAGTTTGGATAAAAATCAAAACCTCAGAGACTGTCCAAGAGAGATACAACTTCTAAATAGCATGTTTTTAAAAGATTTAGGAAATATTAGCAGCATTAGGGAGACTGAACCAGACAAATATCTGCAATTGTGAGGCCAGCCTGGAGTGCTTTGCAAATTTGAGTCTAGCCTGGACTACATGCCAAGATCTTATCTCAAAACAAAACAGCAAATAAAATAAAGTAAAATAAAACAAAATATTTTAAAAGACTTAGGAATGACCAGCCAGATAGCTCAGAGTACTAAAGCACCTGCTTAGGAAAGCACAGGGACCACAGTTTGATCCTAAGCTTGCCATGCCAGTCCCACCTCCAGGGCATGCTGAGATGGTGATTGAGACTGGGCTTGGTGGTACATGCCTGTAATCCTAGCACTGTAGGATGCAGAAAACAGGAGGTTCACTGCAAGTCCAGTGTAGTAGTGAGACCCTGTAGACCCTGTACTAAATACATTTTAAGAAAGACTTAAGAAATGTTAGTCATAAGCTCATTATAACCTACTAAGACTCAGAAGAGAAACTGATAATAGCTAACTTCTATTCAGGCTCATAATAACATGGTGGTGCATACCTACAAATCTAGCAATTAGGAAGCTGAAGAAGAAGGATCACCATATGTCTGAGGTCAGCCTGGGATACATAGACAGACCTTGTCTTTAAAAAGATAAACAAATAAATAATAAAAAACTAAAACTTTTCTGGTTAGGAAGTGTGGGCTGATCATGGAGATGATAAAATTCATGGTACTGACAAGTATGCCTGGTACAGACTGAAATCATGGAAACTATGAGAAAAGATGCTGTATAACATCTGTTGTGGCAGTTAGAACTCTCTTACTTGTGCCCATGTCTTGCTCTCCACCCCAATATCTTGCATATTCAGAAAGAAAAAGGCAATAGTTACATATCTTCTCTTTCTTCCCTTAGTTTTGTAATTGCTGCTGCATTAGTGAACAGGTTAATGATTTCAAGGAATTTTCAGCTTTTCTAAGGAAAGATATCAATACTTAAATATAACACATCCTTTTGCCTTACCAGTTTATTGTAACTCCATTGAATAGAAGACATATCACTTTCAATTTGGCTTTCAGGAGAGGCATTTGAGTGGAAATAAGATCAGACAAATGCACAAGATTAGCACATGCTAATCTCAGCACATGCATTATGCAGTGTTTCAAGAAGCTGGGTGGAAGTTGTACTTCTGGGGCTAAGTGTGGGAAGGTATGCCTTGTGATGTCACTACTACAGAGATGTTTGATTTGTACTAATACTTACAACCCCTGTGACTGGCCAAGAGCAAACTAATTTGCATAAATGATTATAGCAAACTTATTAAACTCCTCCATAAAGACTGCCAAAATTCTCCCTACTTTACAAATGAGAAAAAAAAAATTAAAGTGTTTTTTTTTTATTTCTGTAGTACACAGTGACAACATTTACTAGAGGAGTTGGTACATGTACATAATATGTCACAATTCTTTTTGTCTCTTTTCTCTTCCTCCAACCTTCCTTTCTCCATTCTCTTTGTTCCCTTTCATTTCGCAAAAGCAAAAACAGAGTGTCTTCTTATTTATAATTATTTGCCTTTTATTTTGTTTTTCAATTTATTTGTATTTTGGGCTTCTCCTATAACATAAACCATGTAATAATTAAGCTTATATGTCTTTTTTATAAAAATTTGAGAGTGATTTTTTTTTTTTGCCTGGCTCAAGCTGGTAATGCAAGTGGAGGTGGATATTGAACCGTGGTATCCTGTATCAGACTGCATTTGCGTGAGCTTAGACAGCTAAGCTAACTAACAGGTCTCCAAGCCTATATGTCTTATTTTGCTTAACATTATGGTCTTAAATTGCATCCTTTTTCCTAAAAATGACTTATTTTCTTTATGATAGAATAGTACTTCTTTGCATATAAAGAAAATTGAATCAAGTGAGGGGATGAGTAAAACTTTCCAAAGACCATGACACACTAATTGGTGACAAAACTGTCTTTGAACTCACGGATTCTCACTTCAGATTCTGTATTCATAACCACTATGCTGCATCCTATCCTGTCTTGATATTATTCAGGAATAAATGTGGTGTTCTTATTCCACTTTGACTTTAAGAAAGGTCTCCCTAGAAATAGATGGGAGAAAAGATAGTCAAATCGTCTGGACTATTTATTTGTGATGTTTCTTTCTTGGTCCATGCTCAGTTTTATCAGACAGATTATAAAAAACAGTGCTGTATAAAAGAAAGCAGTGTATTTCTCTAAGATAAGTCTGCACAAAAAAAATTGCACACAGGTGTCTGGTTGGTACGGTGGTTTCAGTACAGGATTTAGTCACATACTTATCTCCACTGAAATAAAAGACAGGAAACATATACTCAAGGGGATTTTGTTTTCCATCTGAAGTAAGTAGGAAGAAGAGACTGGATGTTAGGATTAAATCCTAGCACAGTAGTTCCTTGGCACATTGGTTCATATACTTACCAATCTTATGACTTCACAGTGACTACAGATATGTAGCAGCTGCTTTGGCTGTCATGAGAAATGTGACTCAACAGATCAATGAACGCAAGCGACGTCTGGAGAATATTGACAAGATTGCCCAGTGGCAGGCATCTGTTCTAGACTGGGAGGTAAGATGCTTATAAACAAAAGTGTCGGGAAATTGAAATGGCTTTGCAAAAGCTTTTTATGTTAGCCAAGCATGGTCAAAGATGTGTTAGACTTGAACTATTTAGATTGGACTCATGGCAAAGTTTCCTACTGGTAATAGATATTGGGTACTTAACAGCTCCTAAGGAATATCAGAGAAATCCTTGTGGCAATAACTCATTAAAAGTGAAAATTCTTTTTCTTTTGGTGTTGTTAGGAAACAGTTTGATTTGTTTTGGTGACCTTGAAAAACTCTTGAAATTACCTAAGTAACGTGTTAATATACTTCAAAGCAGGGCTGGTCAGATAGCTCAGTAAATTAAAGTTCCTGCTAAGATAGATGCAGGGACTGGGTTTTGATCCCCAGCCTACCATGCCAGCCCTGCCCTGGGGTGCACTGAGACAGCGATTAACACTGTGTATGGGGTCTCAAGCCTGTAATCACAGCTCTTTGGGAGTTTGAACACAGGTGAATCACTGATACACATAGTGAGACCTGTAGACCTGATACATATTTCAAAACATGCTATGGGATTGGTTCCCTTTCATTTAAGTCTTCAGGATAAGCAATATTCTTTTTCCTTTTGGTGAAATCACCTCATTCTGGGACATCTACTGGATATATCCAAGCCCAAACACTGTAGGTTATGACCATAATCCTATCCAAATCCATTGGATCACATTTTGTTCTTAAGATAATCTACTAAAACTACAGTGGTACTTCCATTCACTAATTTATTTTTTTCATGATTCTGGTTACAAACTGGATTAAATGAAAACTGAAGCAAACTCAGGGGCTAGGTTTAATGTTAAATTTATGGGGAAATTTGATTTAGTTCTCTGCCAACTCCATTTGTGACAAGAACTGTGGAAAGAATTAAATTTCTGAAACAAGTTACCACTGTAGTCCCTAACAACCTTCTGTTCCATTACAGACAATCATGATTTCTCTGAACTTAGAAAGCGTGTGGCTGAAGTCACTCAAACTTCCTCTCTTAGATGCCCTTCAAGTGAACCTGGAGTAATGGCATTTTACATTTATCTCACAGGCCCAATTTATGTAAATCTGATACAGACTATACTCTAATGTAACCAAGATGGAAAAAGCTGGACAGGCTGCCAAGAAGCAGGCAGCAATCTTAAGCTTTTGATCACAATGTAGAGTCAAGTCATTGCCTTAACTCAAGTGAACTTTATGTGATTAAGACATAGTAGGAGGGAGCTGGGGAGATCACTCAGTAGAATAACTGCTTGTCTGCCAAGCACTAGGACTTGAGTTCAATGCCTGGTTCCACAAAAAAAAAAAGATGTAGTAGGAGGACTGCAAGTCTGAGTCTGATTTGAATACATTAACAAGTTAATGTGGCCTTGTCTCAAAATTAAAGAAAAAAAGACTGGAGATATAGATCACTGTAAAAGCCCTAAGTTCAAATCCTGAGGGTTGGAGCGAAAAGGAGGAGGAAGAGGCTGAATAAGACCACAGTTCTGATCAGATATTACATTTTGGGGTCTTATTTGAAGGCTAACTTTCAAATGTGCCCATAGAAGTGGAACAGTACTGACTCTGAGATGCAGAAAAATCAGGCTATCTTAGCAGATCATCTTCTTCATAAGAGAAAGTTGTCAATAGAACAGACTTACTAGAAAATCATGTATTCTCCCTGTTTTGTATTTTCTTTGCTTGCTTTCTTGCATGATCAAAGTCAAAAGGCTGGGTTAAATGACTTTTAGCAAGCCCGTTGGCTCTGAGGCACTCTGAAATTATTATGAATGTTTAGCTGGCCTTTTTCCCTCTCTGGCAGATTTCTCTGTAAGAGGAGAGAGCCAGAAGGAATTCAGTAGTTGTCTTCTAATTCCTGGAACACCTTCCTACTTACGAATATCTAGAAAGTCCTTTAATTCTTCCATATGTTCTGGTCTTCCAAGACATTGATCCCTGGAACAGAGGGTATGGAGTGAACAGAATAGTTTGAAATGCCCTGCCGAACCCAGGTAGCATCACAGAAACAAAACTTATATCACCGAATTGGGTTATAAAGACTCAGCATCTCAAAAGGCATTTCCTATATGTTTTTGTGGGGAAGCAAAATGGAAGTTCTAACATTTGCTTTTATTAGTGTGATTCAATGATCCCCTAGTATTATCCAATGAAAGAGGAAGAGGAAAAGGAAAAGGCACATGTTACTGACAGTGTTTAATCGTTTTCCCTGGGGACTTTTAGCCGGAGCCCAAGGTTATTAGTTCATCTTGAGCATATTCATTGTATGTGGCTATAATTTCCTTCTTCTTGGTGTGGTTATGTAATATCCAGGAACCTTTTCTATTGCATGATTGGGTTAAAAGAATTTGAAGGAAACCCAGAAAACCCACATGAGAGAGGCAGCAAAACAGCTATTTTAAAGCCAGAGTGACTTAATAAGCATACTTCTGAGACCAGCAGATCAAGTGTGAGGCTGGGTGGATTTATTATTTATTTGCAACATAGAAGATAGACTGGATGGAAAAGATGATATTTCACATGTCCTTCTTCTCTGGATCTACCTGAGCCACAGCTCCACATTAATTGGCCTCTTATTAGAATGGAGTAAAGCAGCACAGAATGTGGTGAATTGGACTTAATGAGAATGTGGTAAAGCTTCTTTTATGAGACTATGGCTTAAAAGATAGATGATTGAGGGACTGGGGAGATGACTCAGTAGAATAAGCGCTTCCCTGGCAAGCACAAGGGTCTGAGTTCAATCCCTGGTTCCGCCAAAAGGAAAAAAAATTAGATATTTGAGCTGCAAAGAAAGTGCAGAGTGGTGCTTTCAAAATAAAAATTTAAGTTGTATGTAGGGTTTGGTGTCCACTATTCATTCAATATCCATTGATTCACATATTAATTACACATGTGCTGTGTATTGTTTTAGTCACTTTCTCATCTTTGGGTCAAAATACTTAGGTTTATTTTGGCTCACTCGTTTGGTCTACAATTGGCTTGCTCCAAGGCAGGAACAGGATAACAGAGGGGTGTGACAAAGGAAAATGGACTCTACCTATGATACCCACGAAGCAGAGAGAGAAGGGAGAATCTGGGAACAAGAATGTTGTACATCCTTCCAGGTCATACCCTCAGTGCCACACCTCCCATCAGGCCTCACATACCAAAAACATATATAGGTGGTACACTCATCAATGGACAAATGTACTGATAATTATAACATCCCATGATCAATTCAGCATTCCACAAACATGGAAGCTTTATAGGACATATTAGATCTAAACCATGACAAGTATCTAATATATTAGGCTTCATTATGGATTCTGGAAGTATATCAGTGAACATGAGGAAGTTCCTACCCTTGCTGAATTTATATTTCAGTAAGTAACAGAGATAAGAAATTACTATATGTGTTCTAGTAGTGAAAGGGACTATGATGAAAAATAACATTATTGATTATAATAATGTACTTCTGAGGAGGTGAATTTTGAGAAAAGATCTGATAGAAATGAAGGAATCTATCGTATGATCCTAGTAGTGCAGAGTATTTCAGTCAGATGGAAGAAAAAGCACAAAGGTCCTGAAATATGGGAGACCTGTGTGGCTAGAGCCACATAACAGATAAAGGCAAGAAAGATGAACATAAGGAAAGTAATGAAAGTTTAATTATGTCCATATTTCTTTAGCTTTCATTATTGATGGGAACAAATATGTGTACTTTTGAACAAATATATGACACCAGGAGATATTTTAAGTCTCTCCTTTTCATCCAGCCCTGTACTAGACGTAGGGGGTATGTATGAGACTGAGATATTGTCTTGGTCATCTTGCGGGGACAAAGATATTCCTAGTAAAGGAAATAATATGAGCAAAATCCTGAAGGAATGGAAAAGAAGAACCATGATGGGTAGTAGAAAGGGATTTCACTTTGGAGGCAAGAAAAAGAAATGTGCAGGACAAGAAAGCCAGAGTAAGCAAGAGGGAGAGCTCTGAAAGACGAGTGTGTCCTTTCCCATGCACAAATTACTTAGCTGCTCTGTGGTGGCCATGGACACCGTCAAGAACCCCATCCTAAATACGAAAACAGGTTGAGAAAGTTTTAGCTACTTTCCAAGGGCACAAAGTGAATTGGTAGCAGCACTGAACCCAGAAACCAGCTCAGATTCTTACTTCAGAAAACCTTCATCAGTGCTGGTTGTTCCTTGGGAGAGATGCCATCATTCTAATGGAGTTTGGTAATCATAGACTCTGGAGGGAATTTGACTTGGATTCTGCCCCTATGAATAAATTACTTTCAATTTATCTGATTCATACTTTGAAGGTAATTGTATGTCTCCTTTCAGATTATTGTTTTAGTTAGAACCACAATGTACATAGTACCTGACACACGTAGATAGTAGTCAGGAAAATATTGTGCCAGTAAGATAGCTCAGCAGACTAAGCACCTGCTTAGGCAAGCTTAGGGACTGAGGTTTGATCCCCAGCACTACATGCCACACTGGCCCCAGCCCCAGGAGTGCTGAGCTGGCCACAGACACTGGATATGGTGGTGTGAGCCTGTTGGGGAGGCAGAAAACAGGAGGATGACAATTCCAAGCTGCAGAGTGAGACCCTGTACTAAATGCATAAAAAGAATCAATATCACTTATATAAAGCTTACAGAGCGATGTGCACTTTTCTAAGTTCTTTATATATGCCAATTTATATTATTTCAATGACACCTAAATAAGATTAAGATTAGTAATGCTATTATCACTACTAAGGATAAGGAAACAGACACAATTTTTTTATGTATTTAGTACAGAGTCTACAGGGTCTCACTACACAGATTGAACTCATGATGATCTTCCCGTTTTCAGCCTCCCAAGGGCTGGGATTACAGGCAGGAGGCACCACACCCAGTTTCAATAGCCATCTCAGCGTGCCTCTGGGGCAGACCCAGTGGCATGCCAGGGAATGAACCCTGGTCCCAGTGTTTGGCTAGGCAGGAGCTTTAATCCTCTGACTATCTGGCCAAACCTCAAGATATTTTTTGCTTAGAGTTACATGTGGCAAGTGCTTACTTGTGTGGTACTTTGGGGCCAGGTAATACTCAGTAATTCTCCTGGTGTGATCATCCTTAGTTTAGCAAGTGGTACCTTTAAAAGTAATCCTTGTCATCTTTATAAAATATTAGCCTCCTTTTATCCCTTCCTTTTAATCAAACATATTGAAATTGGTATATCTTTCTCCCTTGCACCAGGGTGTGTTGTGGTGGACTTGTACCACTCTTAGGTTCCAGTCCCTCCAATAGTAAAGGCCTGTGCAATTCCCTGACCCTAAGGACAGTGCTACTCCAGCATCAGACCTCCAGTGGTTCTGTGCTAGTTTGTCAGCCCCTCAAGGAGAATTATTTACCTAGATTTTGTGTAATCTTGAGATAAAAGCTGGAGCCTGGAGTGAAACAATATTTCTGAGTTACTTTCAACTTCTGTTATTGGAATATAATTTTATTGAGTGTCCCCTTTCCTTTCCAACCCTTAGGTTAAAAAAATGGTATACCCAAGAACATTATTTCCAGATGCCCTTTTATTTGACATACTACCATACTTAGGCTATTTGCCTCTTAATTATTTCTCGGGAGATGTAGGGCTGTCTGTCTGTAACTTTGAATAGAATCTTTTGTCTGTAAGGCTGACATATTCTTGTCAGAATATCAGAGCTGAATCTAGAAAAGGTCATTCTCAGGACCAGCCAGATAGCTCAGTGCAATAAAGCAACTGTGTAGGCAGAGCACAGCAGCTGGGGTTCAATCACTGGTGTGCTGTGCTAGCCCCACCCCAAGGGCATCCTGAGAGGGCAGTTGAAACTGGATATGGTGGCGTGTACTTGTAATCTCAACGCTTGGGAGGCTGAAATCAGGAGAATCACTATGAGTCAGATCTACATAGTGAGACCCTGTAGATGCTATACTAAAATTACAAAAAAAGAAACGGTCATTCTCATATGATTCATTTAACAACTGGAAAAACTGAGACCCAGGAAAAAGAATTGGTAGACCTACAGTGAGTTTTTGGACTACAGATGACATAATGCAAGATAAGGAGCTGATTACACAATTAGGAGCTGAAAAGAGTTGTGGATCTGTAGCTAACTCTGGGTGATCTGTCTTATCACTTGACTTCTCTGTGCTTGGAAGTGTAAAATGTGAGCAAGACTATCTCCTATGGCTGTTGAGAAGAACAAATGAGGTAGAATGAAAGTAATCAGCACAATGTCTGACCTGTAGAGGTGCTAAAGTAAGATTAATTTAGCATCCTCATCCAGTGTCCTTTTCCCTCTTCACATAAGTCGTAGGATGGACACTTTAATGTCCTTGTCTTTAGTGTGGTTTACTTTGAGTTCTGTTACGGTTTGTGTCTAGTTGCCCCTCCAAAGCCTTGTGTAAGTTATGGGGCAGATGCAGCTGGAAGCTCAACAAGTGACTTGAGGGGCGGGGCCTGAGGGGTGGGTCCAGAGAGGCGCGAACCATTAAACTAGCTATCTTGTGCTTTCTCCGAGATATGTAGAGGGTCATCCTGGACACAGCAGTGTCCCAGCCTTTCCTCCAATGTCTTGAAATCTCCAGTAACTGTGAGCTAAATAAACCTTTCCTTCCCTCATTTTGAGTGTCGAGAATTTGTCCCAACAATGAGAGAAGAGTAACTAAGACATGTTCCATGAATGCTGAGCACATCTGTGTTCATTTCTTCCACTTAGATTTGCTCTGCTTTAAGACAAGGATGAAGACTGAATTGATATCTGACAGATACTCCCAGCATACCTATGATCTCACAGAGTTTACATAAACAAGGAAAAGGAACTTTTAAACAACATTGAGTTTAATTATCTGGGAATGAAGTGTCTTCATGCTTTAATTTTATTTTATTTTTGGCAGAACTAGGGATTGATCTCAGGCCCTTGCCCTTGCCAGGGAAGCATTTATTCCACTGAGCCATCTCCCAGGACCCTCATGCTTTATTTTTAAAATCTGACCCTGTATAGCAAAAAAGAGAAGTGGTTAAAGACTTGGTAGAAGATCAAGTAAGTGTGTGATAGGGAAGTGTCTTCTTTAGTCAATAAATTTTAGTGAACTATGAGGAGAAAAAAAATTACAAGATGCCTGGATCCTCTTTCACTCTTCATCATTTTTTTTTCTTGCCCTCCCTTTTTGCCTTCTACTTATCTTGGAAGCAAAAAGATTTTTACTAAATGAGCTGTGACAGTCCAGAGTTTCAGATAGTCCTGAGCATTGGTCTTATTTGGCCTCAAAATGAATAGATCTTTCATATTGGTGGAGTTGTAAAGCTTTTTAAGGATTCCTGGAAGTTACTGCCTCCTTCTTTCTCCACCAGCTCCTTTCTGGGCCCCTCCTACCCTAGTGTATGATTGACCTTAGAGGATCCCTCTTGCCTGGCTGCCTCTGACTATCAAGTATCCTTTGCAGGGTGAAGATATCCTAGACAGGAGCTCAGAGCTGATCTACACTGGAGAGATGGCTTGGATCTACCAGCCCTACGGTCGCAACCAGCAACGGGTCTTCTTCCTATTTGACCACCAGATGGTTCTCTGCAAGAAGGTAACCCTGCCCTGTTCTTCCTGAGGGAAATGGGCCCCTCATGGGGCATCAGCCTCATCATCCATAGGCTCTCAATGTACTTGAAAAAACTGCTGGGGATAAAACATGTAGAAGATTGGCAGCAGTTACACATCAGGAGAACTGATGTGGCATGAATATTACAGGCAACTGTAAAACTTTGAAGTTGATACACGCTGTCTTAATATCTTATTTTACCTTTGTTCTCATGATTCTCATCCTACTCCTTCCCACTCCCTTTACCTTCAACTGATAGCCAACTTGGTAAAAATGCTGTAATATTTTTATCCTATTTGATAAACAGTGGCTTTCTGCATGTCTTGTCTCATTTCCATTTTAATATCTCTAGTTGCATGGCTTCTCCCTGCTCTTAAGAATTGACAAGGGCTTAACAGACAAGTAGGTATCTATTGGGAAAATCCTAAGTAGGATTTTCTCCATGCTGCTACTTATTTGCTTCACAAGGTATACCAGTTCCCTGCAACTCCCAACTGTATTCATCCTCATTCTCCCTTCACTATAATGCATTTGAAACGAGATCTTGCATTTGTCACTGACCCTTGAATTGTCTATGAAGAGCAAGAGCATATATGCTTAGCATGACTCCCTGGAGGGATCCTGATCAGATAGTGTTTTCATCTATCCCTTTCCCAGGAGAGGAAGTTTACACCAATTTTATCTCTACAGACTGGCTGTGAAGAATTTGGAACCAGGGAGAAACAAAAGAATACTTTGAATGACTTTCTAAATTTGTTGTAATACTTTGTCCTTCTTCCATAATTCGGTTCCTTTGTCCTCCCCCTCATCTATTAGCGAATGCATCTGAAGAGGAATACTAAGTCATAATACATCATGTTAAACAGTTATGTTTTCTGGATGGGAACATGGATCATACATTTTCTTGGAATCCCGTTATGTGTTATGTGTGTGTAAGTTGTACAAAAATGATTATCCATTTGAATTTGACAGTGGATTGAGGGCACAAATTGAGCTTAGATTCATAATGCCTCATTGTTTTGCAATAAGTTATGAGTGCCATTTCTGAAACCAATAACTGATTAATGAGGACAATATAGCTTATCAACTCCTCCACCTCTTCCCAGATCTTCCATACTATCAGAAGGTAGATCTTTTGAAAGTTGATTTAGGAAATTCTCAACATATATCACCAACCGGAGTCCACTCATTGTTCCTATTAAAATGTATTAATACAGTAACTTGTCATGGAGTTAGTAAAGAATAACAAAAAACTTCATTTTTAAAGCCCCTGTTAATCTTGTCATCAGAAAAGCCTGGAGTGATTCTAACATGTAAAACTAAGTTCTCAAAGGCAGTGGCTATAAGATAATAGGGCTAGGATCTAGGTGTGAAAAAGTGAGGCCATGGCTAGGAATAAAGGAACTGAAACAAAACTAATGATAGGTTCAGTTTAGGAATCACCGTGGAAAGATAGAGATAGAATGATAAGTCAAATCTTAGCTAGCTAGTAGGAAAGTGACTGTGTGCAATATAACAACCATTGTTGAATTCCTATTATTTTGTGTAGTAAAATTTTGTATCATTAAAAAAGAAAAAATAAATAAACCAAAAGTCAATAGACAACTAGTAGAGTCTGACCACCCAAACTGTTGGCATGGGATAAATAGGCAACAAGAATAACAAAAGCAAGAGAAACATTATGACAGTCCTTCATTCACATGAAGACTTTCATCTAGTAAGAACTGTAGGTTTTGTCTCCCAGGGCAAACCCAGGCTAGCATTTAGTGCTACTGCCTAGTAAATGCTACTACCTACATTTCGTTAACTGGTTTCTCAGGGCATGAGCAGTTTTAGTTTATTTTTACAAAGGGCATTAAAACTGGTTGATGTTTGTGTTGAGGCCAGAGTTAAGGATCTTTATTTGATATCTATAATACACCTTTCTACTTAAAAAATGGGAATAAATTTGAAAAGTGATCATAGAGTGAAAAACAGTTATGCAAAGAGACAAAGTATTGTTTGTCATGTTATTTAAGGACTACTTGCCTTTACTATAAAGTCTTTTTCTTTCCAACTTTTTGTTCTCAGCCTTTCAAACTTTTTAAAAAAATTTTTTAAAGAGCACAAATTAGAATTAAAACAGAAAAATTTGCAAGTGTTACCAAATTTCACTTAACAAAGTAATGAATTTCACAGTATTTGTTGTAATACATAGTGTTGTCTTCCAAACAGTTATTCATATTACTAGACATATGAATGTAAAATTGGAAGAAGAAACAAAGAAAGAAATGCATAAGAAATTAAAGAAAAAGTACAAACAATTGAAAAAAGAGACAAAACAAACTAAGACATTAACTACTTCTTTCCATAAACCAGGATAAATGCACAGTGCAGTTGCCCAAACGATCCTCCTTGCATACATATATAAATCTCTTTTCCCCATTTGCTCTTTTATCTTTCTCAAGTCAGTACCTCTTTCTTTTCCTTCTCTTTTGGTGATACTGGGGATTGAACTCAGGGCTTTGTGCATGCAAGGCAAGAAGGAGCTACATCCCAGCCCCCACAATAGCACTTTCTTTTTTAATAAGTTCATTCCCTTTTCCCAGTATCTGTTTGTCTTAGATGCTCTGATTGCTGGGACAAATATCTGACACTCAGAATGAGGGAAGGGAAGATTTATTTAGCTCACAATTACTAGAGGTTTCATAGTTTAAAACTGCTTGAATTACATAGCAAGAACTCAGAGGCTTATTTGCTCCAGAGAGAGGATCAGTGCCTCTTTCTTTTCCAAACATCTCTCTGCCTGAGGCAGCCTCAATCACAGATGCTGCTGCCCTGCTCTATGGGGTCCGGAGGAGAGGCTGTGTCGCTACTGTGTCCAGGATGACCCTCTCCTCAGACACCTCAGAGAGACCACAGCCAGGGGGGTGGCTCAAGATGCCAGTTTAAGGGTTTGTGCCTCTCTGGCCCCACCTCATGAACCACACTCTGATCCTCTGGTCCCACCCCTCCAGCCACTCGTTGCTTCTCCAGCCATTTCTGCCCAATGATTTCCATGAGGATTTGGAGTGACAACTAGACACAAACCATAACACCATTATACCCTTCAGATTCCATTTTTTCTTTGAGAATCTCATACTAAGGACACAATATCATGTTTGTGCACAAGGGTCTGATTTACTTCACTTAAAATTATATTCTGTAGTTGCATCCATTTACCAACATAAGACTCAAATTTACAATTTTTTATAGCTGAATAATAATCCATTGTGTGTAAAAGTGCCACATCAAAAACTGTCTTAAAATAGAGCTGAGAGAAATAGACGTCTTCCTGAACATAAAATTGCCTTTGACAAAGGAAAGAAAGGGTCAGTAGTACTACAGTGAGGTTAGTCTTTAAGGCTTTACTTCACTTACATCAGGAACACAATTTAGATGGACCCCCAAAAACTCAGTAATTTATTTTTGATGAGGGAGGAAAGAGGTTTTAAAAGAAGCTAAACAACTGAATGTGACTACTGTAGGCTTTCTGAATGAGCTAATGCTTCAAAAGGGGGAAATGAAGTTCCCTAGCAAGTGGTTAAACAAATAATATTTTACATATTATATTTGACAAGACTGACAAAAATATCTTCATGAATCTTAAAGTGAGTCAAAATTAGTTTTCAGAATGTCCAAGAAAATTTCAAAGATCTATTCAAATAAAGAAAAAGTATTGATTATTATGTGTTTTGGTATAGATTTATTTTGCTCATGGTTATTTGGAGTGCTAAATGCCTAACTTAACTCTATGTCAAATTCTTTTCTCAGGCTTGGGAAATTTTCTGCTGTTGCTTGTGTAAATATTCTTTTTTATGTCATTTGCATTGATTCCTTTTTCATTATCTTCTTTTTTGTGTCATTTTGTAGTTGTTGAAATATTTCCTGGTTCTTTGTTAGTTTTATAATATCTTTCCTTTCCATTTCCTTGTTAATAGCTGCAATGATGTCTTCATGATCTGAATAGCTACATTCAGTTTCAAATGGATTTGTGAGCTTAATGGATCATTTAATTTCCTGGATATCTCTTGTAGTTTGTTTATGTATTCTATTTCTTTCCTACATTGTTTATTGATGGTTTCCATCATTTGTTATGCTCCTGTATTTTTTGTCAATGTCTTCATATGTGCTCAGCAATTCTGTATAATTATCATTTCTTTTTTATCTGAGAGATTATTTCTGATCTAGTTTCTTTTATGCCCGTCTGGTGGTGTTTCTTTACTTCAGTTGGTATTATTTAAAGAATTCAGGTGTGTGACTTACAATTTCTTTTATGCTGATGTCTGCTGGACTTGTTCTGTGTGGGCTGAGTGTCTGAGGATGTATTATGCTTCTTAGTCTTCTCAGTTTCTATTTGTTTGTTTTTATTTTAAAGAGGAAAAGAAACAAAAACAAAGGAACATAAAACAAAAAAATACAGAGTTTCAAAACAAGAAGAGAAAATTAACAACAGTTGTTACATTACATATTGCTATCATAAAACTTGTGGCTTGGAGTATCAGATATAGGCATGCAAGATTAATGAAACAATTAAACATTAACTCTTTCAATAAACCTTAATATTTTCCTTACATTTTAAATTTTTTAAAATTTATTTTAAGGAGTATAAAAGTAATCAGTAAGACACTGGAAATGATACACATTAAAAAACATGACAGGTATTCAGCAGTGGTTTTTATATTCATTGTACATTCTGTCTTCAATGTAATTATTCAGATTTTAATTTTGACCAATTTGACATTTTTTATTTAGAAAAAAACTATTTTGATTCTTGTGATAATCCCTGTGACATTTGATAGGAAATAGCTATATCACTACTATAAAAGCCACTGCAGGAAGAGTCTGTTCCTCAGGGATATCTTCTGTGTGTTGGATATTCTTGGTTTGTGTTTGTCCTGATATCCTGCCTTCTCAGTTGAGAGTGGGATGTTCGTTTCCATTTGGCACTATCTTCCATATTTAGGTATAAAGGTTTGGGGAAGTTATTACCCCAGTGCTTCCCAATATTGCCACCCAAGGGAGAACAGGTGGTTAAAACAGATATGATATCCTAGTTATAGTAGTATAATTATCATTAGTAATATATCAAGCAGAATTTAGAAATTGACAAAGTTTGGCAATCACTGGTTTTGTATTTTAGACCATAGGAGCAAAGTTTATAGGTATATAACAAAATACATTATAAATTGGAAGTTTGCATGCAAAATGTCTTCCCTTGTTAGAATGGGTTTACCCTGTGTTCCTGTGGCCAGACCAGTTGTCAGTTTCCACATAGGGTGAAGAGCCAATAACCTAGATTCCTCTGGAAAAGCTATTTACCCTGAATTCTGAAGACTTCTGTATAATTCTCTGCTGGAGAATCAGCTGAGTACCTGGATTCCTCCATGCAAGCTAGTTCCTCAGAGTTCTGAGCACCTCTGCACTGGTCCCTATTCCTCAACTAGTTCCCCACAGCTCTGAGAAGCTCCATGCCAGACCCTGGTCCTCCAGCTGAGTTAATTCCCCATAGTTCCAAGTACCTCTGCACTGGTCCCTGTTGTTCTAGGTAAGCTATATCCACAGAGCTCTTAGCACCTCTGCACTGGGACCCATTGGACAATGGGCCTCAGAATTCTGAACATCTCTGCACTGGTCTCCATTCCACCAGCTGAGTTAGATCAAAGAAGAAAATCTTACGGCCAGCCAAATAGCTCAGCAGATTAAAGCTTCTGATAAGACAAAACATATCCGCCAGGGTCCCATGCGTTGCATGACGTGCTGGAGCTGCCCCTGGGGTGCACTGAGACTGCCATTGACAATGGGCATGGTTGCACACACCTGTAATACCAGCTCTTTGGGAGGCTGAACACAGACAGATCACTATAAGTCAAATCTACACAGTAAGACCCTATAAACCTTGTACTAAAATATAAAAATATAAGAAGAAAATCTTTAAAATAGCAAGAATCATACACCATAACCACGTAGGATTCAATCCATGGATGCAAGGATGGTTTAGTATTGAAAATCTATAAATGTAATACACTATATCAATAGTGCCCAATCTAAAAACCACATGATCATCTCAATTGATGCAGAAAAGGCTTTTCACAAAGTCCAACACTCTTTCATGTTCAAAGTCCTACAGAAAATTGGAATAGAAAACATCTATTTCAATCTGATAACAAAAACCCAACGGCTAACATAGTTCTAAATGAGGAAAAACTGAAATTCTTTACTCTTAGATCTGATAAAAGACAAGGATGTCCTCCAATACCCCTCCTATCCAATATAATTCTGGAATCATTAGCTAGAGCCATTAGACAAGAGAGAGAAATAAAAGGAATAAAAGTAGGTTAAGAAGTTCAATTATCATTACTTGCAGATGACATGATACTTTACTTGGAAGATACAAAAAACTCCACCAAGAAGCTACTACAATTAATACATACATTCAGTGGCATAACAGGATACAAAGTCAACACCCAAAAGTCGTTAGCATTCCTCTACACAGATAACAACACACTGAGAGGAAAATTATAGAAGTAATACTTTTTATAATAACGGAGGAAAATCAAATACCTTGAAATTAATCTAACTAAAGAAGTCAAAGAACTTTTCTTGGGAAATTACAGTAATCTGAAGAAAGAGATAGTAGAGGATTTAAGAAAATGGGAAGATATTTACTGATCCTAAATATGACGAACCAATATCGTTATGATGGCTATACTCCCAAAATTGTTGCACACATTTAATGCAATCTCTGTCAAACTACTACCAGTATACCTCCCAGAACTAGAGAAATCCTTCCTAAAATTTATTTGGAACCAGAAAAGACCTAGAATAGCAAAGGCAATCCTGGCCAACAAAGACAAGGCAGGAAGCATTACATTTTCTGAATTGAAATTATACTACAAAGCTACTGTGATAAAAGCAGCATGGTATTGGCAACAAAATGGACCTAGTTATCAGTGAAACAGATTAGAGCAGGCAGAGGCCTCTAAGAACACACTGAGCCACCTGATCTTCGACAGAGGGGCTAAACATGCTTACTGGAAAAAAGAGATGCTTTTTAACAAATGGTGCTGGAGAATCTGGTGATTTCTTTTGATATGCAGAAACTACTCAATAAGAGGAGGTCCCAGTTGCTGATTCTTTCAAGTATTTCCTGTGCAGGAAAACTACAGTAATCTTAAAAAAGAGATCGTACAGGATTTCAGAAAATGGATATTCCTTGCTCTTGGATAGGAAGAACCAACACTGTGAAGATGTTCATACTCCTGAAATTGTTGTACAAATTTAATGCAATTCCTATCAAACTACAACCAACATACCTCACAGACCTAGAGAGATCATTCCTAAAATTTATTTGGAACAAAAAAAGACCTAGAATAGCAAAGGAAATCCTGAGCAACAAATACAATGCAGGAAGAATTACAATCCCCGACTTGAAATCATGCTACAAGGCTACTGTAATAAAATCAGCATGGTACTGGCAACGAAATACGTCTGAGGATCAGTGGAATACATTAGAAGATGCTGAAGCCACTACAGACACACTCAGTCACCATACCTTTGACAAAGTGGCCAAACACACTCACTGGAAGAAAGATAGCCTCTTTAACAAATGGTTCTGGAAAAAGTGGCTCTCTACATGCAGAAAACTGAAACTTGACCCAGATCTATCAATAGGCACTAAGCTAAAGTCAAAATGGATTAAAAATCTAAACATTAAAACAGAAACACTAAGTTTCCTAGAAGAGAGACTAGGAGGAACTCTTGGAGATATAGGGGTAGGCAAAGAGTTCATGAATGAAAATCAAATCACATGAGTAATCCTTGCAAGAATTAATGACTGGGACCTCCTTTTTTGACAAGTTTTGCATATCAAAAGAAGTAACCAACCAACTGAAAAGACAATGCACAAATTTGGAAAAAAATCTTGACAAATAAGTATTCAGACAAAGGTCTGCTCTCTAGAATTCATGAAGAACTAAAACACATAGGGCCCCAAAATTTAAAGACCCAATCTAGAAATCAGGATCCGAGGTGAACACACACTTCTCAGAGGATGAAATTAAAGAAGCTAATAAACATATGAAAAAATGCTCCACATTACTAGCCATCCATGAAATGCAAATTAAAACAACACTGTGATATGATCTCACTCCAGAAAGAATGGCTATCATACCGATACCACTGAATAACAAATGTTGGAGAAGCTGTGGGGAAAAAGGAACCCTTATCCACTGCTGGTGGGAATGTAGACTGGTACAACCATTATGGACATCAGTGTGGAGACTTCTTAAAATACTAGGACTGGAAATCCCATTCAAACCAGCTATCCCCCTACTGGGAATTTTTCCAGAGAACATGAAAACATCAGATCATAGTGATATAGGTTTACCTATGTTATTAGCAGCACAATTTGTGATAGCCAAATCTTGGAAACAACCAAGATGCCCATCACCTGAGAAATGGAAGAAAAAGATGTGGTATTTTTGTACAAAGGAGTATTACTCAGCTATCAAGAATGATAAACTCGAAGTCTTCATATATAAGTGAATACCACTTGAACACATACTCATAATTGTAGTAAATGAAACACACGTGTAAATATCATATAGTCTTCCTAGTATAAAAACTCAAAAGAAGAATTACATATAGAAATGTGTAACAATTAAAAGGAAAGCAAGAACTTGAGGACTAGACAATGAAGACAGAGCAAGGAGAAGGGCTAAGAAACACGACTGATGCAAAGCCATACAGGTATATATACAGGACTAGTAAGGAAATGATCCTGAAAAATCTTCAGAAGATTTTCATATCTAGTTAATTGGAAGGATTCTCACCCTGGCTAACTATATATGCTGATATCTGTGAACTAAGCACCTGCACTGTAGAAGGTAATTTGTAATAGTAGGTTCATGCTTGGAGTGCCTGTCACTCCAGTCTTCTGAATACGTGCTCCTTGTCATGACACACCAGTTGCTGCTGTGCTGTCTTTCGGGTAGACGTTCATTTATTTATTTATTTATTTTATTTATTTTTTCATTGTCCCAAATTTATTGACATTACAATGTAGCAAAAGATTTAAACATTTCCACGTGGTGTTTTGAAATTCATCCCGACGGTAGGCTGTGTGACCTGCAGGTTGGAGAGGCTGCCGAAGTCCAAAAGCTTCAACATTTCCTTAGTGTCAGGATCTACTTCAATGATTTCTTGATCCAAGGCTGAGACCTCAGGGACCTAATTATCTCTCCTTTCTCTCTCCTCCTCTTGCAACTTGATGGAAATACCCCGCACAGGGCCCCTCTGTATCCGCTTCATCAGATGTGTGACATAGCCTGCTATCTTGTTGTGAAGCTTTTTACTGGGGATGATGGCAATCTCCTCGCACACGCGCTTGTTGGTGTGGAAGTCGTTTCCCAGGCGTGTATAGTACTTCTCAATGATGACGCGGGCTGCCTTCTTCACTGTCTTGGTACGAACGCGGCCCATGTTGGCGGGTCCCAAGGCTAGATGTTTATTTAAAAAGAAGGGGGATGATGTATGAAGGCAGGAGACAGGAGAAGGAATGTTGCAGGACTGTCCTTCTACAATGTTGTATATGATTAGATTTTTAAACTTATGTGTAAAAATATATAATTTTTTATTCCTATTTTTAAAATATACTTTAATTTTTAAAAATTACGTTATATTTAGTAGGGACTTAAAGTTTAACATATCAATACTTAATGAAAAACACCTGTTTCTTGTTAAGCCTAAGATGTTTGATGTTCAGACAGATAGTGAGGTTAAGCTCAACAGCCTAGGTTGTGTGGTAATAATAATAAGCTTCTCTTCTGGAGTGTTAACAACCTACATTTACGTACCAAAAATTAGAGAAACAGGAGGGCTGCAAAGACAGCCAACATTTTGGCCCTAGCCTTTCAAATTCAATTAAGACTCAGGACATATGAGAACATGTACTGTACCATGATGCAAGTCAGTTGTGTCCCAAATTTTCTGATCAAGGAGATTATGGGTCAAAAGAGGAAAGTGATCGATGATGTAGAGTGTGCCTAAGGAGAGTCACATGGAGAGAAAACATTCTCTCAGTGTTTCACAGAGTGCAAACTGGTCAAGCAGTGGCTGACACAGACAAAGTATCTGCAAACTGCGATACAGGGTCTCAGGATAAATTCTGAGGGGATTTGAATGACCATAATCAGATACAAAAGCTACAATTCTTGTTACATATGTCTTGCTTCATCTTGGTCTTAACCATCCAGCACAAAAGTATAAAAATGAAGTATGAGAAGTAAAGCCATATTATTATGCTGAGCTGTAAAGGACTTAAGTCAACAACTTCTGACGTTGCCAGACATACAGAAAACTGAATACTATTATGGACGATTGGACTATTTTGGAATGTTTTGCTGAATTCACACATGTATAATATTTAATTGACAAAACTAAACAACAAAGGGGATACATATGAATGAGCATTTTGTATCTGTATATTCCAAATAGTTAAGATAGATATACAGCTACATTCTCTTAATTCAACGAAGAGAAGATCTGTTCTAATAGTATTTGTATATAGAATATCATGTCTGCATCTTATACAACAAAAAACCACTAAGAAAACAATATGCAATATATTAATTATTGAATCTATCCTACTAATTTGATTTGAAACTCTCTCATTGTTTTTCAATAAAATTATGGAAAAAATAAATAAAATAGCAATAGACTAATAAAAATCAATAAATAGTTATAAGATGGCAAAAAGTAGAATAGCTACTATTCTACAAAAAAGTACAGTATTACTTGTTGTCAGTGAAAAATCCAGAGACAAGGCAAATTCCATAAGAAAAATCCTCACATAAATAATGGCAGAAATCTTACCAAACCTAGATAAAATATTTGACTTGCAAATAAATGAAGTACATAGAACTCTAACCAGCAATGACCAAAGGAAATCTGTAGCCAAACATATAGTTATCAAGATCCCAGAAATTCAGTAAAAGAACAAAATACTAAAAGAAGATAGAGAAAAGAAACAAGTCAACTATAAATAAAAGTTCATCAGAATCACAGCAGCCTTCTCAACACAAACCCTCAAATCAAAGACACCATGTAGTAAGGTATTTCAAGCCCAAAAAGAAAACATTCTAATTCAGATTGATGTGTCCCACAAAATTATCTTTCAAAATCCATGGAGAAGTAAGGTATTTCCATGACAAAGAACACTTGCAGAAATTCATGACCACCAAACTAAGTCTTTAGAATGCTCTGAAGCATATACTACAAAGAGACAACAAAGGTGACAACTTCCAGAATTCCACCAGCAGGAATGCAGTTAAACTGAGGAAAAACAGGGATTCAACAGCAAGAAAATAAAATGGAAAAAAAGTGAATAGGTACAAATTGTAACCATCATAATAAATGGACTCAACTCACCAATCAAAAGAAATAGACTGGTAGAATGGATCAAGAAGCAATATCCAACCACTTGCTGCATTCAAGAAATATATGTAACTCCAAATGAAATTCAAACTGAAAGTCAAAGGATGGAAAACAATACTTCATGTGACAGGATCCCAAGGAAAAAAAAAAAAGAAGAGAAAACTACTCTAGTCATAGACAATGTGAGCTTCAATCCATGAGTGATCAGAAGAGACAAGGAGCTTCACTATATGCTTGCTAAAGAAAGACTCAAATAAAAAGAAATAACAGTCATAAATTTATATGCATCAAACAGTGTTGCACACAACTACATAAAACAAATATTAATTATAGGAAAAAATTGAATAATCAATAATACAATATTATGAAAGTCTTATATATACCACAATTAGAGCTCTCAGTTAGATAAATCCACCAGATGTACGATGATGAGAGAAATATCAGAATTAATACAAACTTGTGAACAAATGGAAATATCAGAATTAATACAAACTTGTGAACAAATGGACTTAGTAGATGTTCCAACCCACATCAGAATACACATCCTTCTCAGCTGCACATGGAATGTTCTCCAAAATAAACCATATTTTAGCACTTAGAACATGCTTAAGCAAATTACAAGTAATTAATATTATTCTAGGTATAATATCCGACCATGGTGAAATGAAACTGGAAGTCAATAGCAAAAGGAATAAAAAAATGACATAAAAATGGAAGGTAAACAACACCCTCCTGAACAACAAGTAGAACAGACGAAATCAACTATGCAGAAAAATCAAATATCTACAATTTAGTGAAAATGTTGATAGACATACCAGATCTTATGGGACATGATGAAAGCAGTCATATGAAGTAAATTTATAGCCATAAACTCACACATCAAGAAAATAGCACAAGCTTAAATAAGCAACTTAATGTTAAACTTCAGGCACCTAAATAAAGAACATATCAAACCCAAAGGAACAGAAATTAAGGCAGTTGAGACTAAGAAAATAGTACAAAGAATGAATGGTTGGTTCGTTGAATGATAAATAAAATTTTTAAAATTCTAACTAATCTTGCTAAAAAGAGGAACAAAATACTCAAGTTCAATCAACTGAGACTGAAAAAAGGTGAAATCACAAGGGATTCTGTATAAATTCAGAAGATTATCAATGCCTAATTCCAGCAGCATACTCTTAATAAAATGAAAAACATAAGATAAATGGACAAATTCCTGAACACATATATTACCAAAACTGAAACCAGAAGATATAAGTATTCTAAATAGCCTCACATCAGTCAGTGAGATTGAAAATGCAATTTAAAAACCTACCAATGAAGAAAAGGCTAGGCCCTGATAGATTGACTAGTGAATTATAGAAGAAATTTAAGGATTTAAGGGCTGGGGAGATGGCCCAGTAGAATAAGCGTTTGCCTGGCAAGCGCAAAGGTCTAGTTTTAATCCCCGGTTCCACAAAGAAAGAGAGAGAGAGAGAGAGAGAGAGAGAGAGAGAGAGAGAGAGAGAGAGAGAGAGAAGAAATTTAAGAAAACCTAATTCCTTAACACTAAAATTCTTTAACGAAATTGAAAGGGAACCAATATTTCCAAAAATCACTCCTGGAATCAAGCATTATTTAAATACTTAAACAAAAGAAAGACCCTACCAGAAAACAAACCCATAGACTAATCTCCTTACTAAACATAGATGCCAAAATCCTTATTAAGATATGGGCAAGAGAGACAGAGACAGAGACTCTCATCCAAAAGATTATACAGCATGATTAAGATTCATCCAGGGATACAGGGATGTTTAATAAATGTCATACGCCATATTTACAGAGCCATAGACAAAAGGACACATGTTCCTAATAGACACAGAAAAAGCTATTGAGAAAATCTAACACTTATTCATGACAAAACTGAAAAGCAAATTGGATTAGATGGCCTTTAATTCAATCTGCTAAATGCCATCTATGACAAAATGATAGCTATCATAGTACAAATGTTAAAAAAGTGGAGAAAAATCATTTTAAAATTAGAAACAAGAAAAGGATATTCATTATTACCATTCCTACTCAATATAGTTCTGGAAACATTAGCCAAATCAGTTAAATAACAGAAAGAAGTGACAAGTGAGGATAGGAAAGGAAGAAGGTAAAAGGTATTATTATTTGCAGATGACATGATACTCTACATAGAAGAACTTAAATACTTCATGAAAGACTTCTAAATTTAATAACCAAGTTCAGTAACGTAACTTGATATAAAGTCAACAATGAAAAATCAATAACCTTCATATACCAAAGCAGCAAACTCAGAGAAGTTGGAGAAACCATGCCCTTTACAATATCATCTAAATATAAAATTCATTCATTTTTAAAATAATTTTATTTAGAAACAAATAATAATGAAACAGTTTCCGAACTGATTAGTAGGACAGTTTCAATAATGAATACATTGTATATTGTTGTCCTAGTGGTTATTCATTATACAAGATGCAGACATGATATCCTGTCCATAAACACTATTAGGACAAATTTTTATTCATTGAATTAAGGGAATTTAGCTATATATCTATCCAATTTTGAATATACAGATAGAAAATGGTCATTCATTTGTATCCCCATTTTTGTTTAGTTTTGTCAAAGAAGGGTATTCCATTGTCATTTAAATATTGTAGGTGCATGAATTCAGCAAAATATTCCAATATACTCCAGTAGTCCATAATAGTAGTGGGTTATCTATAGGACAGGCAATGTCAGGAGTTATTAACTTGAGCCTTTTACAGCTCAGCCTATTAATATGGCTTTACTTTTTATACCTCGTTTTTAATGCTTTTTTCTTCAATGTTTAAGACCAAGATAAAGCAAGACCTATATAACAAGAAATGTAATTTCTATATCTGATAAGGTAAGTCAAGTCCCCTCAGGATTTATCCTCAAATCCTGAACCGCACTTTGTAGATCCTTTGTCAGCGTCACCCATGTGTATGAGTCACGGCCATTGCTGAGCCAGTTTGCTCTCAGTGAAAGCCTGAGAGAATGTTTTCTCTCCGTATGACTCCTTAGGCACACTCTATGTCATGGATCACATTCCTCTTTGGTCCCATAATCTCCTTGATCAGAAAATTTGGCACACAAATGAGTTACTGTACGATGTTAATTCTCCTGTGTCCTGAGTCTTCACTGACCTTGAAAGGCTAGGCGCAAGGTGTTGGCTACCCTACCAGCCCTTCTTTTTCTCTAATTTTTGGTCTGCAAACTTAGATTGTTAACCCTCCAGAAGAGAAGCTTATTATTACCCTACAACATATGCAGTTGTGTTTAACCTATCTGTCTGAATATCAAACATTTTAGGCTTAAGATGGAGCATGTATTTTCCATCAAGTATTGATATGTTAAACTTTAAGTCCCTACAGAATATGAAAACAAATTTAAACAATAAAAACATTTAAAATATGAATAAACAATTACATATTTTTACACAGAGATTTAGAAATCTAACCATACACAGCATTGCACAGGACAGTCCTGGGACATTTTTTCTTGTCTCTTTTTTCATTTATTACCCTTTTTGTTTTTAAACATTTTCTTGAGAGACAGTGGGCAATAAATAGTATGTCATGACAAGCAACACATATTTAGAAGACCACAAGGCTTGGAATGCTTGTCATTTTGGTCTTACAAAATTCATTCTAAGAAGAAATTAGAAGATCTATACATTGAAAATTACAGTATTAAAATGGAGACTGAAGAGGATATCAAAAAATAGGAAGGTATCACTAATGGATAGGAATAATCAACATTGTGAAAATGACTCTACTCCCAAATTTGTTACACCAATTTAATGCAATCCCAATTAAAATACCATTTATATACCTTATAGAATTAAAGAAAACATTCCCAAAATCCATTTGGAGCCAGAAAAGATCTGGAATACCAATGGCAATCCTAAGCAAGAAAGGACAATCAGTCAACATCACAATCCTTGACTTGAAATTATATATATAAAGCAGCTGTGATAAAATCAGCATGGTACCAGAAAAAAAAAAAAAAAAAACTGAGGATAAATGGAACAGATTAGAAGATTAAAACACAATTCTAGGCACACAACCGCCTTATCTTTGACAAAGGGACCAAAGGGACCTTTCTTTTCATTGAAAGAAAGGTAACCATTGAAATACATGGTGCTAGAAAAACTGAATTTCTACATATTGAAAGTTAAAACTAAATACATGTCTATCACTCTCGACTAAACTGAAGTCAAAATGGATCAAAGGTGTAAATACTAAAACCCAAACACTAAATGTACTGGAGAATAGAATAGGTAGACATTGCGACAACATAGGGGTAGGAAGAAAATTCATGAACAAAACCAATACTGCATGGAAGTTACTACAAAGAATCAAAACTGGGATCTCATTTTATCAAAAAGTTTTTGCACAATGAAAGGAATTACCCATGGAAGGAAAAGATAACACACAGAATGAAATCAAATTAAAACCAGTTGTCCCTCAGACAAAAGATTTATATGTAAATCATATAAATAGTTGAAATAATTCTGACTCCTTAAATTTAATGACCCAATCCAAATACAGGCAACTAGGGACAGCCAGATAGCTCAGTGGACTAAAGTGCCTGCTTAGGAAGGTGTAGCGACTGGAGTTTGATCCCCTGCGTGCCATGCCAGCCCCATCCCCATGGCACACTGGTCCAGATAGTGAGAATGGGAGTGGTGGGGCATGTCTGTAGTCCGAGGACTTGGGAGACTGAAAACTGAGGATCACTATGAGTCTGATCTATGAACTGTTACTCTGTACTAAACACACACACACACACGAAAATATGCGCAGCTAGGGAAAAAAAAACATGTAATTATATACACAACATAGCTAAGATAGTTGGCTACTCATTTCTACTTTTGTGCGAGTAGGAAGGGAGCAGTTAATGTTTAAAATTTTTTAGGGTTGGCCAAAAAGACCATCGGATTAAAGTGCCTGCAAGCAGGCACAGAGGTCTGAAGTGATCCCTGGGCCTGCTGTGCTGGCCCTGTCCCTGGGGTGTACTGAGACTGCAATTGAGACTGGGCGTGGTAGTGCGCACCTCTAATCCCAGCTCTTGGGAGACTGTAAACAGGCAGATCACTGAGTCCAATCTAGTAGTGAAACTCTCAACACCCTATGGACTCTTCCTAAAGTAGAAAAATAATAAAATTTTAATTTTGACCTATTTTACATGTTTATATCTGGTAATCTGAACAACTTTATTGAAGTAAACAATGCTCAATATAACAACCACTGTCGTTTACCTATTGTGTTTTTTTTTTTTTTTTTGGAAATTGTGTATCATTTTTAATGACTTATCTATTATCTTTAATTCTCTTTAATACAAACAAAAAGAAAAATGTGAAACTAACATAAATACACACTTGTCTGTTGGAGAAATGTGAATGGCAAATAAATGAAAAAATGCTCAACATCACTGATCATTTGAGAGATACAAACTAAAACAACAATGAGATTCCATCTCACCCAAGCAAGAATGGTTAACATCAAAAATTCAACTGATAACAAATGCTGGAGGAGGTGTGGGGCTAAAAGAAATGTTCTGCACTGGTAGTGAGACTAAAGACTTTATACAACCAACTTTGTAAATCACTTTAGATATTTCTCAACAAACTAGGATTAGAGAGGCTCAGAGGTGTAAAGTGCCTGTCAAACTTAGAAAGGTGCAGTGTACCACATACAACCCCAGCCCAGCTCTGAGGGAGGGCTGAGCCAACCAAAACTAAACAACTAAATCAATTTAAAAAAAGAAAATACTAGGATTAGAGGTCCCATTCAAATCAGCTCTACCTCTTCTAGGTATTTTTCCAGAAGAACTAAAAACACTATGCCACTGCAATATATGTGCATCCATGTTTACTGCAGCACAATTTGCAGTAGCTAAGTTATGGAAATAACCCATATGTCCATCAACTGAGGAATGGATCAAAATGATACCATTTTGTGCAATGGAGTCCTACTCATCCATAAAGAAGGGTAAACTTGAAATTTTTATAGGTAAATGGATGAAACTTGAGATCATACTCATAAGTGAAATAAATCAAACGTGTAAACATCATATTGTTACTCTAAAAATTGTTAAGTTGGAGAAAGCTTTTCAAAAGGAAAGAGTATCTGGCATAAGGGAAAGAAGAAAAAAACTATATGTATTATGTATGTATGAAAATAAATAAATATTTATGCTAGTATTGTTTGAATAATATTTTCATGCCCATATCTAACACCCTGAGGAACTACTTTGAAGATAACAGTATTCAACACACTAAGCATTGTTGTCTTGGTATGAAATTTTTTCCTTAAAGTAAAATTGTGAAAATATGTATTATGAAATTTAATAGAAAAACAAGGTTAAAGTCTAGATTTTAAAAAAATATTACAGTAAAAGTCACAGTGCCATTTCCATCCGAAATTCACTTTGAACATGTATTTCATTGTTCTGGCTACATTCTGAGGGAATAGTACAAGTCTTCTTTTGAAAGGGAACTGTATTGAGAGGAATATATCTTTTATTGTGATAAATTTTAAAAATGTAAATATTCACCATGTGTTTTGATCTCCAGAAAAGTCTTCTTTCATGTCTTTTAGTTGCTGTGTAATAGCTGCCTCAATGTCCTGAAAACGTTCAAAATATTTACCTTGCATTGTAACTTTTACATTGTGGATGAGCCAGAAGTAACATAGTGCAAGGTGAATGGCACAGGGGCCAGGAGTTAAATCCTCAGTCCTGCAGTGCTGATCCCATCCCCAGGGCACACTGAGACAGCAGTTGAGACTGGGTGTGGTGGTGCACACCTATAATCCCAGCTCTTGGGAGGCTGTAAACAGGCAGATCACCACGATTCTTATCTAATAGTGAGACACTGAACACCCTTCCCTAAAGCACAAGAATAAATAAATAAATAAATAAATAAATAAATAAATAAATAAATATATATGGTGAATGACAATAAACCATGTTTTTACGGCAAACCTTTTTAAAAAAATAATTTTATTGAGAAACAAATAGCAATGAGACAGTTTCACATCTGATTACTAACACAGTTTGAATAATTAAAACATGCAGACATGATAACCTGTCTCAGACACTATTAGAACAAGTCTCTATTCATTGAACTAAGACAATGGAACTATATAACTGTCGTAACTATTTTGAGTGTACAAATACAAAATAGTCAAATTCCATCCCACTGTTTTGGTTAGTTTTGTTAGAGAAGGGCTTTTCATTGTCATTTAAATACTGTAGATACATGAATTCAGCAAAATATCCCAGTATTGTCCAGCAGTCCATAATAGTAGTGGTTTTTCCGTAAGACTGACAATGTCCGAAGTTGTTGACTTGAGCCTTTTAGAGCTCATCATATTAATACGGATTTACTCTTCATACTTCAATTTCATACTTTTCTGCTAGATAGTTAAGACCAAGATAAAACAAGACCTATATAACAAGAAATGTAACTTTTGTATCTGATAAGGTCAATCAAATCCCCTCAGGATTTAACCTGAAATCCTGTACCACCATTTCTAGATCTTTTGTCAGTGTCAGCCATGTAAATGAGTCACAACCATTGCTTCACCAGTTTGCTCTCAGTGAAAGCCTGAGAGACTGTTTTCTCTCCATGTGACTCTGCTTAGCACACTCTACATCATCAATCAGAATTCTCCGTAAATTTGGCACAGAATTGGGTTACGTGATGTTACAGTACAGATTCTCCTATTTCAGGAGTCTTTACTGTCCTTGAAAGGCTAGAGTCAAAATGGTGGCTGTCTTTGTAGCCCTTCTTTTTCTCTAATTTTTGGTCTGAAAATATAAGCTGTTAACCCTCCAGAAGAGAAGCTTAATGATGTTATTTTCCTGTAACATAGGCAGTTGAGCTTAACCTCATAATTTGTCTGAATGTCAAACATCTTAAACATAACATGGTACAAATATTTTCTTCAAGTATTGATATGTTAAACATTTCATTCACTCAAAAATATGAAGAAAAAATTAAAAACATGAAAAATATTTTAAAACAATAACAATAATCGTTTACATATTTTTACACAGAAATTTAGTAAATTCACAGTACACAGCCTTGTAGCAGGACAGTGTGTGCCATTTTTTTGGTCCCATGTTTTTATTTATTACCCTTTCTTTTTAAACAATCATTTACTTGAGAGACAGTATGGCAGTTGATATGTCATGATAAGCAGTACGTAATTAAAAGAACAGAATAACAGGCATTCCAAGCATGATCCTACCATTACACAATGCCATCTGGTGCAGTTGCTTTGTTCACAGGTATCAGCATATATAGTTAGTCAGGGTGAGAAACCTATCAATTAACTGCTATTTCCAAAAACATGTTAAAGATTCTCAGGACCATTGCCTTAGCAATCTTATCCATATAAATGTATGGCTTTGCCAGTGTCATGTTTTCTAGTTTTCTCCTTGCCCTCTCTTCTATCTTTAATCCTCAAGTTCTCACTTTCCTTTTAATTGTGCTGTGCTTTTCTATTTTTACTTCATCCTTTGAGTACTTATACTAGGGAGACTATATGATATTTATACACGTGGGTATGGTTTATTTCACTTATGAGTATATGTTCAAGTGGCATTGACTTAATATACAGAGGCTTTGAGTTTAACATTCTTTATAGCTGAATAGTACTCCATTGTATGGAAATACCACATCTTTTTCATCCATTCCTCAGGTGACGGGCATCTCTTCTTTCCAAGATTTGGGTATCACAAATCATGCTGCTATAAACATAGTTACACAAATATCACGATGATATTATGTTTTCAGATCCTCCAGGAAAATTCCCAGTAGGGAGTTAGCTGGTTTGAATGGGATTTCTAGTCCTACTTTTTTCAGGAGACTCCACACTGACTTCCATAATGTTTACAGCAGCTTGCATTCTCTCCAGCGGTGGAGAAGAGTTCCTTTTTCCCCACAGCCTCTCCAACATTTGTTGTTGGTTGATATCAGTATGCTAGCCATTCTTTCTGTAGTGAGATGACATCTCAGTGTTGTTTTAATTTGCATTTCATGGATGGCTAGTGAAATGCAAATTAAATTTTTTCATATATTTATTCACTTCTTTAAGTTCATCCTCTGAGAAGTGTGTATTAATCTTGCATGCCCATTTATGCATTGGATGTTTAAATTTTGGGGCCCTAAATTCTTAATAAATTCTAGTGAGAAGACCTTTGTCTGGGTGCTTTATTAATCAGGATTTTTTCCAAATTTGTGGGCTACATTTTCAATTTGTTGGTAATTTCTTTTAATGTGCAAAAACTTCTGAATAATTGGAATAGCCAATTAATTCATTCAAGTTCTACCTTTCCAATTTGATTTTTGTTCATGAACTCTTTGCCTACCCCTGTATCTTCAAGAGTTCCTCCTATTTTCCCTTCCAGGAGATTTAGTGTTTGTATTTTAATGTTTAGGTCTTTAATCCATTTTGACTTTAGCTTAGTGCATGGTGATAGATCTGGGACAAGTTTTAGTTTTTGGCATATAGAGAGCCAGTTTTTCCAGGACTAGTTGTTATAGAGGCTACCTTTCTTACAGTAAGCATGTTTGTGTCCTTTGTTGAAGATAATGTGGCTGAGTGTGTCTGTGGAGGCTTCTTTGTCTTCTAATCTACTTCATTGATAATCAGGTCTGTTTTCTTGCCAGTACAGTAGTGCTGATTTTATCACAGTAGCTTTGTAGTATAATTTCAATTGAGTAATTGTAATGCCTCCTGCATTGTCTTTGTTGCCCAGGATAGCCTTTACTATTCTAGGTTTTTCTGGTTCCAAGTAAATTTTAGGAATTTTCTAAGTCTGTGAGGTATGTTGGTGGCAGTTTGACAGGGATTACATTAAATCTGCAAAGCAATTCTGGGAGTATGGCCATGTTCACAATGTTGGTTCTTCCAATTGTGGAGCAGGGAATATCTTCCAATAAAATCCGATAACTTGTGCTTGAATTTTCTTTGAATTGTAGATATTGTTCAATTTCTTCTTCAATTTCATCTTTGACCCATTGGTTGCTGCATAGAGTTATTTAATTTCCCTGTACTTATGGGATTTTTCTGGTTTTTTTGTCATGTATTTCCAGTTTCATTACACTGTGTTGAGATAATATGCATGGCATAATTTCTGTTTTCTCGTATATACTTAAGCATGATCTATGGACTAGTATGTGTTCTATTTTAGCAAATAGATCCATGTATACCTGAAAAAAGTGTGCACTTAGCTGTTTTTTTTTCTTTTTTGTGGTTCCAGGGATTGAACCCAGACCCTTGTGCTTTCCAGGGAAGTGCTTATTCCACTGAGCCAACTCCTCGGTCCCGCATTTAGCTGTTTTTGATGAAACACTCTGTATATGTCCACTAAGTCCATTTGTTCCAAGCTTTTTTTCAGTTGTGCTAAGTCTTTGGTAATTTTTTGTCTGCTTGACCTGTCTCTTTGGAATAAAGGAGTGTTAAGGTCTCCTGTTAAGATTGTTGTATTAGTTATTAGACTTTTCATATCCTTTAAGATTTGTCTTATATATTTGGGTGCTCCCATGTGTGGTGCATTAATATTCATGAGTGTTAACTCTTCCTCTTGAATTTTTCCCCTAACTAGTATGTAGTGGCCTTCTTTATTTCATTTGATCATTCTTGGTTTGAAGTTGAGGATGTCTGAGAACAGGACTTATACCCCTTTTTTTCTGAGGTGATGGGGCATTTATTATTGTTTTCCATCCTTTGATTTTCAGCCTATGAATGTCTTTATGAGTTAAGTGTGTTTCTTGTATACAACAAATTGTTAGATTTTGTTTCCTAATTCACTGTGCCAGTCTGTTTCTTTTAATTAGTAAATTGTGTCCATTTACATTAATGGTTATAATTGAAATATATTGACTTACAATTGACATGTTATTTATGCATTGTTATTTACTTCTTTTTCCATTTTCTCCTGTGTTTAATTGTTTGTCGTATTTAGTTCGTTCCTTCTGTTCTCATTCATGGAGTTCTGATCATTTTGATCCCTCTCCAGAACATCTTTTTGTGCTGTGTGTAGGGTTAGCTTTGTCATTATGCAATTCTTTAGTGGTTCTTTGTTGTGGAAGTTTTTCAGTTGTTCATCACAGTTGACAGAGAGTTTTGCATGATGTAGTAGTCTGGGCTGGAATTTGTTTTAATAGAGGACTTGAAGTACTCTGCTCCATGCTATTCTTGCCTTCATGGTTTGTGAAGAAAAGTCTACCGTTATTCTGATGAGTTTTCATTTAAATGTGATCTGTTTCTTTTCTCTAGAGGCTTTCTGTGTATTGTTCTTATGCTGGATTTCTGGGATCTTGACTATGATATGTCTTGGTGTGTTTTTAATCGGTTTGAAATTATTTGGAGTTCTATATGCTTCGTTTTCCTGAGTGTCAGACTGTTTCCTCATATTTGGGGAGTTTTCGGCTTTTACTTCTGCCCATATTCTCTTTATATCATTTGTATTGATGCCTTCTTTCTTATTGACGCCTATTAGTCTCAGATTCTTCATCTTTGCATCGTTTTGCAGCTGATGTATTATTTTTTCTGCATTCTATTTGTTTTTAAGAGGTCTTTTCTTACCTTTTCAATAGCTGCAATGGCATCTTCAAGGTCTAAAACTTTATCTTCACTTGCACTCAAGTGGTTTTTCAAACTTGTGATTGAGATTTTTAAGTTCTTGTTTATCTCTTTTGCTCTGCTTTATGCGATCTATTTCTTTCCTGTATTGTTCTTTCAATGAATCCTTTTTTCTAATCTTTATTTTTTTTATCTGTGTCTTCTTGAGAAGCAGTTATTAATTCTTTTACTTCAAAGAGTATTTCTTATTGATTTCCTCTATATGTTTCTGCATTTGATTCTTTACTTCAGACATATTAATTCAGAGACTTCTTTCCTATTTCAGGTTATTTCTTATCTGAATTCCTCTATATCTTTCTGCAGTTGTTTCTTTACTTCATAGCCTATTGTTTCAAACATTTCAGCTGTGCTAGTGTCCTTTGCACTTCTTGGGGGTAGGCTCAGGGCCTCAGATGGCATTTTGCTCCTTCTCTTGGTCATTTTGTATACCACTGACTTCTAATCTTTGGTATAAAGCTTTGTTGCCATTGTAACCTTAGCACCTTCTGAAATTCAGGTGCGGATCTACTAAGATTGAGGTCATCCCATTGTGTCTGGCTTGAGTCTGGCTACTGTGTGAAGCTCCTTCCTGCTGTAGTCCTTGAAAATGAACCTGTTGTTCCCCTCTGGAAAGATGTTCTTCTCCTGGATTAGTTTGTTGGTTCAGGCCCCACAGAGTTTCATCCCAAGCCTGTATCCCAGGCCTGGGTTTGGTCTGGAGGGCTCCAGGAGGCTCAGGGAAAGTGCAGGATCTCTCCCACACACTCTGAGCCTGAGCTTGGGCTGGATTGGAACAGTGGAGGGCTCCTGAGAGAATGTGGCGTAAGGTCTCAATCATGGGCCTGGCCTGGGCATCATCCAGGGAGATCGAACCATTGTAGGGGAGCTCAGGAGCTCTCCCCCACACTCACCAAACCTGAGTATGGTTGGACAGGATGGATGGAGGATTTCAGAGAGAGTGCAGCACAAAGGGTTCTGAGAACACACCCTCCTTTTCAATGGTACTTTGCAACATTATTTAAGACATTCCCAAAAGCAGACTTTCAGAACTGCTTTAGGAAGTAGAAAGAATGATGGCTAATGAATGGTCAGAAATAGGTGTAATATTTTGAAAGTGTACTGTTTTGATATGAATATATCTTTACTGTGATAATTTTTAAAAAATTAAATATTCGCCATGTATCTTGATCTCCACTTCTTTATTTAACATCAATATTTATGCTAGCTCCTTGTGAGGAATTAGGAAAACAACTACTACAAAACTAAAGATAATCTGCCACCTCCTTCCTAGAACAAATATGTATGTACCCACATTTTTATATTGTAATGTAGAAGGCATCAGATATTTAAATTTAGATAGAAAATTGTAAAACACACATTTCTATTCATCTAACTAAACATACCCTCCTTTTCTTTGAATATAATTACTCCATAATTCTTGCCACTTTCTGAAACAGTTCTCAAACTCCTTTTTCATGAATGTCACATCCTCCTTGATTTGTTGAATCAATTCACACTTCTATCTTTCCTGGTCATTTTGACAATGAGGACAAGCCAGAAGCCATATGGTACCAGATGCAGTGAATATTTTTTTACAAGTCTGTGTTTCCATTGGGTCAACTGAGCAGCAGCATTTTCACTCATACCTGGTGAAACTCACAAAAGAGAACTTCCAGAAATATTTAAGAGAGTGGTAAGAAGAATGAGAAAAGTGTGGTCAAAGAGAACTTGATTTTGAGGGAGAAATTCATGGCAATTTGTCTATTACTGAAATACTTTTATTCATTTTAATGTGAAAAATAAAATAACAGTGAAATAGTTTCAAAACAGGCTAGTAAGATAGTTACAACAATTAATACATTGTATATTGTTGTCTTCATAGTAGTCATTCAGAGGACAAGATGGAGCCATGATATCTTGTCTAAACAATATTAGTGCAAACTGTTCTTCTTATTTAATAAGAGAAAGTAGATATATATCTATCCTATCTTGTATATACATATACATTTTTTCACAACAAAATGGTCCTTTATTTATATACTCTTTTTTTGTTTTGTTTTGTCAGAGATGGGTGTTCCATTTCAGTTAGAGAAGCTGTATTTGGAGAAGTCTTTAAAGAACCTTTTAAATACTTGAAGTCAATCCGAAGATTGTACATACTTAAGTTCAGCAAATAGCCCATATAGTCTAATACTCCATAATAGTATGAGTTATTAGAACAACTGGCAATTGTCAAGTTGTTGACTTGAGCCTTTTATAGCACAGTATATTAATGTAGCTTTACTTTTTTAATTTGGGGAATTCTCATTTTATTTTCTCTGTAGCTTTCTGCTGTTGTTCCTTTGCTGCTGTATCGTTAATTCAATCATTTTAGTTGAGCTAGTGTCCTCTGCCCTTACTGGTGGATTCCAGGTCTGGGATTGCGTTTTTCTCCTTCTCTTTGTCATTTTGTATAGCACTGACCTTTGACCTTTGGTGTGGAGCTTTGCCAGTCTGTTAAGTTTGAGATTATCCAGGTATGCCTATCCTGGATCTAGCTGTTGTGTTCAGTTCCTTTTTTGCTGCAGCTCCTTTGGTTCCCCTCTGTTGGTTCCCTGTTCAGGCGAGCACGAACCCAACTGGGATGCAGAGCAAGTAATGAAAATTCCCTGTTTTAGCTGGCTTTGGGGCGAGGATCCGGAAAATTGCCTGGGTCAGCCCTCCTGTGTCAGGCAGGTCACTCTCTAGGTGGGTGGGCCTGCGCTTTGGTGGGTCTTCTAGGCTCACAAAAGGATAGTGGATGATCTTATTCACCAAGTAGGCTGTACTGGATCAGCCAGCCTGTGCTGGGTCCGGGTCTACAAGCCGTAACCCGAGAAGGCTGTGAAAGGTCCCTCCGGTGCAGCAGGCCTGGAGCCCTCACTCACAGGCCAGGTTGCACTGGGTTTCGGGCTGTGGCATGGGACCGGGGATTGCTGAGGAAAGTCCCTCCGGCGTGGCAGGCTTGGAGTTTTCACTCCAGGTCGACCTGCACTGTGTATGGGGCTGTGGCGTGGGACTGGCAATTGCCTGGAAATGTTTCTCTGGCGCGGTGGGCCTGGAGCTCTCACCGGGGGTTGGGGGAGCAGGGAATCCCTAGGAAATGTCTCTCCAGCATGGCGGGCCTGGAGTTCTACACTCACTGTACTTTGATGCCCAGGGAGTCAGGGAAATTCCCACTCGCTCAGTGGGCTTTAGGGCAAAGGATCCGGGGAGGTGCTGGTGAGTGGGTCCTGAGGTTTCAGGCCAGTCACTGGCTTGGAGGGGTTGGGGGCAGGCGTCCGGGTAGCGTGCGTGGAAAGAAGCCAAAGGCTCTCCCTGAGACTCACCACACACTCACTGATCTGGAAAGCCTGGTGAGTCGTGCAAATTCCCACTCACTGGGAGAGCTTGAGGCGGGATCCAGAAGGCCACTGGTGTCAGCCGCTGTCTCAGGCTGGTCTCTGGCTGGGTGGCAGGGCAGGATCAAGTAGGCTGCTGGAATGGGCCACGCTGTCTCGGGAGGTCTCAGGGACTGGGCGGGCGTGGGTGGAATCGAGGAAGATGTAATGTAGCTTTATTTTTTATATGTCATGTTATACTTTTCTGCTGGGTGGTTAAGACCAAGTTAAAGCAAGACCTATATGCCTAAAAATGTAACTTTTTTCTATCTGACCAGGTTAGTCAGATAACCCTCAGGATATTCCCTAGAACTGTGTATGGTACCTAGTAGATCTTTTGTCAGTGTTAGCCATCTGGAGGAGTCACTGCGATTATTCACTAATTTGCTCTCTGTGAAAGCCTAAGATAATTTTTTCTCTCTAGGTGACTCTCCTTAGGCACACTCTGCATCATCAATCACTTTCCTCTCTGGCCCGATAATCTCCTTGATTAGAAAATTTGGGACATCACTTAGTTACAGGATGTCATAGCAGAGATTCTGTTATTTCCTGAGGCAGCACTGATATGGAAGGGCATATTTTAGCCCATTTATCCCTCTAGTTTTTGGTCTGCAAACTTCAGTAGGTAAACATGCAGAAGAGAAGCTTAACGATATTATCCTGTAACAGAGACAGTTAACGATATTATCCTGTAACAGAGACAGTTAAGCTTAACATCACTATTTGAATAACACATACCTTACACATAAAATGGAACTCCTACTTTCCAACAACCATGGATAATCTAAAATTTAAATCCCTATATAATCTTAAAAAAAATTACACATTTTTACAGAGAAATTTGGAAACACTGTAGCAGGACAAACTTAGGACATTTTGTTCTTCTTATCGCTCATTTACTTTACTTAGCCTTTGTTTTACAAACATTTAAAGGGAGGATAGCAATAATTGATATGACATTAGAAGAAGTACGCATGTAGAAGACCACAATGACAGGTATTTTAAGCATGGTTTTAGTATTACACATTGCTATCCGCAATGTAGTTTCTTAGTTCACAAATACCAACATATAGAGTTAGTCAAGGTGAGAATTCTACCCATTAACTGGTATTTTCACAAACCTGATGGAAATTCTTGGATCTATTGCCTTAACCATCTTGTTTATATAAGTGTATGGTTTTTACCCCTGCCATATTTCCTAACTTCTCCTTTCTGTCTCCATTATTTAATCTTTAAGTTTTCTCCATTTAACTGTGTTATACCTTTCAAGTTTTATTTCTTCTTTTGAGTACTTAAACTAGGGAGACAATACAATATTTACACTTGTGGGTCTGGTTTATTTCACTTATGAGTATAGCTTCTAATGGCATCCACTTACCTATGAAGGCTTTGAGTTACTTTTCTGTATAGCTGAGTAATACTCCATTACATGAAGATGCCACATCTTTTTCATCCGTTCCTCATGTGACGGGCATTTTGGTTGTTTCCAAGATTTGGCTATCACAAATTATGGTGCTATAAACACAGGTGCACATATATCACTATGATATGATGTTTTCCGTTCTTTTCAGAAGATTCCCAGAAGGGCAATAGCTGGTTTGAATGGATTTCCAGTCCTGGTTTTTTGAGGAGTAATCACACTGATTTCCACAATGGTTTCACCAGTCTACATTCCCACCAGCAGTGGAGAAGGGTTTCTTTTTCCCCACAACCTCTCCAGCATTTATTGCTGGTTGATTTTTTTATGATAGTCATTCTTTCTGGGGTGAGAAGGTATCTCATTGTTGCTTTAATTTACATTTCCTGAATGATTAGTGATGTTGAGCATTTTTTGATACATTTATTTTCATCTTGTATTTCTTCCTTTGAGAAGTGTGTGTTCATCTCCGATGCCCATTTTTGGATAGGGTCTTTAAATTTGGGGACCTGAAATTTTTAGTTCCTAATAAATTCTAGATAGAAGACCTTTGTCTGACTGATAATTGGTTAAGGTTTTTTCAAGAATTCTGGGTTGTCTTTTCACTCTTGGTAATTTCTTTTGATATGCAGAAACTTCTCAGTAAGAGGAGGTCACATTTGTTAATTCTTTCAAATATTATCTGTGCAATTTGATTTTCATGAAATGTTTGCCCACCCTTATGTCTTAAAGATTTCTACCTACTTTGTTTTCCAGGAGATTCAGTGTTTCTGTTTTAATGTTTAGATTTTTAATCCATTTTGACTTTAGTTTTTTCATGGTGATAGACCCTGGTCTAGTTTTCATTTTCAGTATGTAGAGAATCAGTTTTTCCAGGACCATTTACACATTTCTTTTTTAAATTTCAATTTTGCCATATACTTTGACTGTGCTTTGTGTGTTGTTAAAAATAAAGAACTGTTTCTGACTCTGTAAGGCTGAATGATAGACCAGATATAAGCAAGAGGGAGAGCTCACTGGAAAGCAACCCATTTGCCATGATATCGTGTATTAGAATATAGCTCATAGGTAACACCTTCAGCCATTTCACGTATTAGCAGTAGATATCATCTCTGAGGAGAATGCAGGCAAGTACAGAGAGAAGTATGGACTAAAAGGGCACTCTGGGAGAGATTACAGCTCACATCAGGCCTGGCCAGATAGATCAGTAGACTAAAGTGCCTGCTTAACAGAGCACAGCTGTGGGGTTTCCATTGCAGTGTGCCATGTTGGCCCTCCCCGTGGAGCTCGCTAAGAATGGAGATTGAGACTGGGCCCGGTGGTACTCACCAGTAATCCCACTGCTTAAAAAGCTTCAAACAGAAGAATCGCTACAAATCTGATCTTTGTAGTGAGACCCTGTTGACCCTTTACTAAATATACAAAGAACAATAATAAAATAAAACTTATGTCACATAGGCTTTCCTTTATTTTCTTTTGTATCTTATAAAATATGAAAAAATATATTTTATATTCATGAAAATATAAAAAATAAAATGCACACTCATGTGCTTAGTATTTAACTTAAGAATTAATTCATTACAAATGTGTTTTCCCACTCTTTTCCTTCTCTTTCTTGCCTTCCTTACTACTTCCCATTTTCTGTTTGTACTCTCCTGAATATAGCACATCTTTGTCAAATAATCCTTTATAATTTCTGTGCATCGTTAAACATGATATACCATTGTTTATATATGTTTTAAGTGAGTTAGATATAAATGAGATAAAACGATACAAAAAAGAAACCAGGAGAATGATAAAATGAGATTTAGGATGGATGAAGCTTTGAAATCTTAACATTTGGACTGAATAGTGAGATTACAGGTTTTCTTACATTACTAAAATTGCAAATAAATAAATAAATAGAAAAAAGAAACAAGGACACTATTGACTAATGATGAATTTTTCCTTGACTTGAGATTGGGTAGATCCATAGATCCATTTCTGTGTTCATGAGAGCAGAAGAGCAATAGGGCACCTAATCTAATTTGCCTAAATTTAGAATTTATCAAACTCTATGTGTACTCCAAAGCAATGACGGTGTTCATGTCCTGTTTCACCCCATATGTTAGCTCTTCTGGTACACACATTTCACACACCTCCAACTAACCCTTCTCTTTCTTCTGACCTAGGACCTAATCAGAAGAGACATCCTTTATTACAAAGGCCGCATTGACATGGATAAATATGAGGTAATTGATATTGAAGATGGCAGAGATGATGACTTTAATGTAAGCATGAAGAATGCTTTCAAGCTTCATAACAAGGAGACAGAAGAAGTACATCTGTTCTTTGCCAAAAAGCTGGAGGAGAAAATACGTTGGCTTAGGGCTTTCAGAGAAGAGAGGAAAATGGTACAGGAAGATGAAAAAATCGGTAAGTGACCCAAGAGGAAAAAGAAGAATATGATTATGAAAAATGTACAGAAATTTGAATTAGTTTGTATTTTTCTAGAGTTAGAGGGAATATTTCTATTTCATAAATACCAGTTGCTTCCATTAGTGAGGGAGAGGTGGGATTTATAGTTAAAGTTTAGACTGCTCAAAAATCTCATTGCCATGAAAGAGTATTGCACTAAAAGTCTACTTTGTATTTGTTTCTTACAATTACTTATTAGCCAGCAAACAATAAAGCAGTTATATATCCTGTTCTTCAGTCTTTATGATGCTCCACCTTTCTATCTTTAGGTATATGACAATATGTTCCATGTATAGATTAGTTGGGCTGATTTGGTAGAATTATCCTGGTAGATCGATCAATTTCCCCAGTTTTTTTCATTTCATTTATTAGTACTGGTGTTATTGAGTCAAGTGTCTTGTGAATGAAGGCAAGTGCTCTACCATTGTGCTACACCCTTGGGCCTTAACTAACTTTCTAGTCAGAGTCTGGCATCACAATCTTGTTGAGTGCCATGGTAAAGTATCTTTTTCAATCTCAAGCCTCTGAAGGAGATAGGCTGTGAGACTCACTAGACTCTTATACCAAATTCTTATGAGGTTTAATGTGACTATAAAATATTATTGGATAGTACAAATATTTAAAACATTCATTTTACCAATACAAAATCATGGCTCCCATATGACAGGCTAATAGCTCAACTTCTGGTAGTACTGGCCTTTGCAGCAAAGGCTTTTGAATATTTAATATATTGACAAATTATCATTGTATTATATATGCCCAATTAGTATACTATTGATATTATCTTAATGTCCCTAAATTGTAGATTTAAAAGACATGCATAAAGTTTTCGTAACTATCTTAGAGTAAATTACAGAAACATAGTAATGTATAGAACCATGACCATGTATATAATTTACATTCATGATAAAACATACATTTGGGCTTTTGACAGAATGCTTACCTTTTACTGAGAGGTAAAACTAGTATAAGTATTTTTCATACTGCTTCTAAAGTATGAGATTTAGATGCCATCAGCTGTAGCTTTGTCACTTGTAAAGTGCTATCACCTCTCTTGTTTTTGTCATAAAAATAGCAAGCAATCAACGTTTGTGATTCTCTGAGAAGATATACTCTTTTAGTCTTTGTGTTAACTTGGCAAGAATGGAATTATGGCTTAAAATGCTTCTATGCACAAGTTGGTACAAACTGCCACTACAAAAATAGGCCTGCCCACTGATTCCTTGTGCAGAAGTGTTCTTCCATATATCATGTTGGGGATTGCAATGGTCCAGAAAGAATTCCAGAAAGACACATTGATCTTAGTCTTCTCTTCCAGAGTGCATATTGATAAATCCCTTTGAGTATCATTATAGTCAAGTTGTTCTCAGCATATGGGCACTACATTAAGACGTGATGTGGAATGGTATAGAAATATTGCTAGTCATTTCTCCCATAGATAGGAATCAGCAGCCACTAACCCAGTTTTAAGGAATGGTCTTTGGTTGCAAACATTGAATCAAGTAGAAGTCCCCTGCCATTCTCTTTGGATTCAACACCAATGTTTTAAAAAAATTCAAAAAAAATCTGCTTCTAATAGAAAAACTTCCAGAAATTATCTCCTGACTGGACTATGATCATGTTTTTCAAAAATGAAGGTTTTGTGGAATTTTTTTAGTATGATTATATGATAGTAAAAAATTTCATTGGAGGATTCTTGAGAGAATAATAAACAGAAAAATACAAAAGAAAAGTAAAAATCAACACAGTAAACGGTTGTAAATATTTTAACATATTTCTTTCTAGTCTTTGTCTTTTATATTTGATTTTAAAATATCCTAAATCTTACTGTTGCTCTACTCACCTGTTTCTCTTGGTAAAAAGACATAATTATGCATTTTTATTTTTAGTAAATATTATATCAGTTGCATTTTGACCAACTTAAGTTTTTATCATTATTTTATGACTTATTTATTTAACATAAGTTTACTTTTTTAATTATAAAATTAGTATATGACCATCATAACTGTTTAAACCCATGTATAAAGTGAATAAAGAACATTTAGCATTCTTTCACTTTCATTGTCACACTTACTCTCTGTGGCATAATGAGTACTAACAGTTTGAGGTAACTCTTTCCATACTTATCCCATATTCATAAAAACATATATCCACATTTATGAAATTCTACATGCTGATCTGCAATTTTCTTTTTTGTAAACCTATCTTAAGTAGTCTCCAGGTAAATACTGTAGCGTCTAATTGTAACTCTTTGCATTAGTCAAGTACTTTCTAAGGAACATAGCCAGTAGGAAAGTTTATTTACTAAGAGACTTTTTTAAAAATCAGAAATTGGCCTATGTGATTATACAGCCTGGCTAAGTCATTCCAAAGTCTGTATGTCTAACCATCAAAAATGGAAGTTTATAGACAGCCTCAAACTCAAGGACGTGGGACAGATTTCTAAAAATTAACTGTGTCTTTTTTATTTATTTATTTTTTATTGAGAAACAAATATCAATTAGATAGTTTCAATGCTCATTAATAGGAGAGTTTCAATAATTAATAGGTTGTACATTGTTATCTTCTTAGTGGTTACCCATAGTACAAGAAGCAGATGTGATATCCTGTCCAAACACTATTTGTACAAATCTTTATTCTCATTGAATTAAGTGAAAGTAGCTGTATATCTATCCTAACTGTTCTGTATATACAAATACAAAATGGTCCTTCCTTTGTAGCCCCTTTTTTTGTTTAGTCCTGTCAGAGATGGGTATTCCATTGACATCTAAATATTGTAGTGCGTGAATTCAGCAAAACAATCCAACACAGTCCAGCAATCCACAATTAAACTGTGTCTTATAAAGTACCTTTTAAATTCATTTTTAAATAATGTGTTATTTTACATCTTGATTCAGGGATTGTTAAAAACCTATTTCAAGTGTTTTTTTGAGAATTCTAATGATACTTTGTTTAAACAGTCTCTGTTTAGCCTATGTTTTTTTCTTAGCAGTTTTTTCTTAGATCTGTGATCTTCATCTTAGCAGCTTAATTTTGTTTTTAGCATATTATTATTCACATATTTTTACATATTTATGTATGCTGTGATGTTTGATTCATGTATATTTGGATAATGATCAACTATCAATAACTGCTATGTTCATCACTTTAGTCTTCTATTTGTACTGAATACATTAATAAATCCTTTTACATTTTGTTAGACATATTGCAGTACTGTTAACACTATTCACCTTACTATGCCATAGAACACAAAGACTTGTTCTTCCTATCTAATTGTAACATTGCAGTCACTGAACAACCTTTACATATCCTCCCTCTTCTATACTCTGGTAACCATTTTCTGTGCTCAGCTTCGTGAGGTCAACTTTTTATATAAAAATGAAATCATACAATGTTTGTCTTTCTCTACCTGGATTATTTTACTTAACAATAAGGCCTTCTAGGGTTAACCATTTTGTCAAAAATAACAAAATTTTATGTGTTCTTAAATAGCTAAGGAGTATTCCATTATAGATTGTTAGATAGATAGATCAAATATTCTTTATCCATTTATTCATTGGCAGACATTAACGTTGATTCCATGTGCTAGCTATTTTGAAAAATGCTGTATTAAAGAATAGTGTTTTCTCTTTGACATGTAAACCAAAAAAATCTTCTGAAAACAATTTCAAGAGAATCAATAAGGCCAAAATACAATTTACAGAACAGGAGAAAATATTTGCATTTACATCTGACAAATACCCAGAATATATAAGTACAATTCAAATGCATTAAAACTCAAATTAATAATGGACTAAACATCTAAATAGATGTTTATTAAAAGGACTCTATCAAACAACCTTTAAATATCTGAAAATAATCACTAATAATCAGAGAAATTCAAGTCAGGATGATAGTGAAATATCACCTCAATCAGTTTGAATGGTTGTTATCTGCAAAATAATAACAAATGCTCTCAAGATTGAAGAGAAAAACAATTCTTTATAAAACTAGTTTTACTGTTACACTTTTGACATTCATAATGATCATACCATAGGGCATGAGTGCCTATACATAATACACCTTAATTCTTTTTATTCTTATTCTCTTTACTTCCTTTCAGTAATTACTTTGCTTCACTTTTCCTTTACAAAGTTTGTTTTTGTTATTTTACTTCTACTTCTTTTATCTCTATTCCCTCCCTTCTCTTTATTCTCACATTCTCATGTTTCCCTTCTCACATGAACACTTCCTTCCTACTTAAAAGCATCCATTTTTGTCTTCATTTACCCTCTGGATTTCTCACACAAGAGAAACAATGCAATACATAAACATATATGTCCAATTGATTTCACTCAAAACTGTATTCTCAAGGCATATCCATTTAACTTAAAATGTCTCCTTTATCCTACTTTTTGTCAGAGTAGTGCTCCATTGTATATAAAAACCACATGAGAAAGAGAATTCTTGTACACTATTGGTAGGAATATAAATTAATATTGCTATTATGGAAAAAGTCATGGAAATTCCTCAAAAAACTAAAAATGGAACTGCCTTATTGTCCAGCAATCCCACTAGTAGGCATACACCCAGAAGAAATATAGCTAAGAGTTTATCCATTTCCACTAAATTTCTTTAGTAAAATTCTGAAAAGAAATTATTGAGTCAAGAATAATGACCTTATATTATGAAACTTTTATTACTTTGCCAAGTCCTTCTCCCAGAAAAGCTGTACTAACATATATACTAAGGAAGAATATATGTTTATCCTAAAAAGTCCTCTATTTTCTTTTATTAGGCTTTGAAATTTCTGAAAACCAGAAGAGGCAAGCTGCAATGACTGTGAGAAAAGTCACTAAACAAAAAGGTAAATCTTGCTTTTACCCCTGCAAACTTGCTTGCTTTCTGGGTGAAACTAGAAAGCCATAACTATGTGCTTTTATATTTCTTGTCTCTTTTCCATGTTAGTGTTCCCCTTGGAGTGCTGGAATATTTCACAGCTATCCAGGCATCACTGAAACCAGGAAGCAAATGGTCATAAAGGCTTAGTGCTGAGGAATGAATAGCATTGAGTAGCTATGTCCAAAGATAAATCATTTTGAGCAATAAAAAAACTCTTTTTTCTTTTTATTATTATTTCAAATTAGATAAATGTTATCTAATTAGAGATAGAAAGCAGTAAATGTATATGATTTATTCAGTAAATATAAATATATAGAGATATATGTGTTCAGCTCTCTTTCAGTAATTCAGGGCCAGTAGAGCTTCAAACTAAACTGAAACAAGACTCAGATAATTTTTACACTTCTTCAAGCAGTAAACTAAAATACTTACCATACCTAGTGAATTACTCAAAATCAGGTATAAAACAAGGATGTCCTCTATCATCACTCTTATTTAATATAGTTCTGGAATCATTAGCCAGAGCCATTAGATAAGAGAAATAAAAGGAATAAGAACGGGTAAAGATAGTTTAATATCGCTATTTGCATATGACATGATACTCTACTTGGAAGACCCACAGAACTCCACCAAGAAACTCCTAGAATTAATGAAAAAATTCAGTAGTAAAGCAGGTTACAAATTCAATATCCAAAAAATCAATGGCATTCCTCTATACAGAGAACAAACACACTGAGAGAGAAATTAGAGAAACAATATACTTCACAAAAGCATCCAAAAATTCAAAACACCTAGGAATTAACTAAGGAAGTTAAAAATCTATACAATGAAAATTACAATACCCTGAAAAAAGAGATCAAAGGCGTTTTCAGAAAATGGAAAGATATTTCTTGCTCCTGGATAGGAAGAAGCAACATATTGCTTGGAAGAACCAACCATTTTTGGCCTAAAATTGTTATACATATTTAATAAAATCCCTATCAAAATATGACCAACATATCTCTCAGATCTAGTGAAAACATTCCTAAAATTTATTTGGAACATAGAATAACAAAGGCAATATTGAGCAATAAAGGTAAGACAGAAATCATTACAATCTCTTACTTTAAATTATATTAAAAAGCTACTGTGATAAAATCACAGAAGTACTGGCAAAAAACAGACCCAAGGATCAGTGGAACAAATTAGATGTAGATACAACTACAAATACATTCAGCCATCTTATCTTTGATGAAGGAACAAACATGTTCACTGGAAGAAAGATAGCCTCTAACAAATGATACTGGAAAAACTGGTTCTCCACATGGTGAAAACTAAACTAGACCTGGGTCTATCACCATACACTAACCTAAAGTCAAAATGGATTAAAGGTCTAAAGTTGAGAAATACTATCTCTCCTAGAAGAGTAAGTGGCTGGAAATCTTGAAGACACAGGAGTAGGCAGATAGTTTATGAACAAATATCAAACTGCATGGAAAATACTTGAAATATAAAGTATTATTTTCTCTTTGTTATGAACCATAAGAAAACTAAAATTCTCATATGTGCAAAAAGCAAGCATTGGCTGGGGAGATAGCTCAGTGGCACAAGCACCTGCCTGGGAAGTACAAGGTCCCAATACAGCAAACCACAACAAACAAACAAATGAAATAACTAAAAGAAGTGTTATCTTGTGTTCATTTTAATGTCTATCGAGTATTGCTCTCCTTTTATATACATTCTTTCATCTTTATGATAATCATCAGAAGGTCAATATTACCCCAACTTTTCAGATAAAGAAATTGAGACTACTCATAGGGAAGTGACTCTGAAAAAATCATTTTGATTTTAGGCCCACTACTAATTTTTCCACTGATGTCTCCTATAGTGAACAGAGAGTAATATCATGTCAATTCCTGATAGATATTTCATTACTGACCATTGTTTTCACTGTTGTCAGAGGTGAGCGCTCTTCATGATACCTCACTTTCCCTAGGTCCTTTCCTCTGCATTCTCAGTGAGCTCTTTGTTCTGAATGTGTCACCTGAAAAATCAATTTCAAGCTCCCTGAAATTCCAACAATCATATAACACATCCTTAATTATTTCCAGTGAAGCCCTCTCTGATGGAGCAAATTGAGTGCTTGTGACTATTCTGATTTCCAATTAAACAGTACACTTAGCTAGGACATTCTGACTAGAAATACCATTTCTTTAACTACTCGTTAGTTTTTATTCATCTTGAACCCTCACTGCTTCTTCCTTCATGATCATAATATGATTTCCCTTAAACAGGGAACAAAGTGAACCATCCCTCACCTGTGAGAGACAGCATTACAAAGCAATGTGAAGTAACCTGTGGTATTCTACAATTAGAAGTTACCTCTGAAAAATACAGAAGTTTGTATCTTTTGGATAAAGTGTGACCTGTGAAGTGTTAATGGTGGTGATCTGATTTGTACTAACAGAACTCTATGAGTTACAAATCTCCCCAGATGGAAATGTGAGCAGAAATGAGTCGTGGACAGCTAGGGAGTCTTTGTGCTCCATAAATAATACTGTTCTAGCAGCCTGTTTTTATCTCCTGAGCATCTCTCACCTTGACTCCCATGACAGAATGATGTTCATCTATCACAGCCAAGGTTCCTTCAGAAGTATCTTGTATGACTGGTCTTTTCACTGAGTATACTTTAAACATAGGAACATGTAAAAAGCAACTAATCAAAGGATAGTCCTGCTAGCTCATACTAAGCCTTTTCATTAATTTCTCTTCTCACTCTGTCTAGGCTGTCCCTTTTAGGTCCTCTATATTGTCAGCTACTATCTGAATACCTTTCTTGTCTTAATCTTTAAGGAAACTCATATGGTTTTAAATTTCCCAGAAGTCCTATGAGTTTCCTCTCTTCTGTTTCTGACCTTAAAGGACATCCTAGTCCAGGGATATAGTGACTTATATGTTTCTGAGACTCAAAGTCATATATAGAAGCAGTTGTCAAACAGTAATTCAGTAGTTACAGCATGTACAATGGGGTGAGGATAAAGAGGTTCGTTCAGGGGTTCATGGAGACTTAATCCTTCCAACCACCCATCCCTAGAAATGATGAGAGGTCTTATGTTAAAATTTATCCAGTGGAGATGTAGGTTGGATAGTTACTCTGCTATCCCCTTCCAACATACCATGTTGGTTACTGCCCCAGGGGAGAGGATGTGTGGCTGGGAAAATAGCAGAGAAGAACCAGTCTAGCTTTAAGAAAGGCCTTTTTCACTTTACATGTGCCTTTCACACTGCCTTGCTTTTAAGAATTATACAAGAATTGCCTCAGAACTAAGTTTATCAACACAGAGCCTCCTAGTGTCATAAGCAGAGGCTCCACTTCTAAAGGCTTTAGGGCCAGCTCAAAATTAAGTGAGTTCAACGTAATTAATAAAGCAGTTTTAAAAAGGAACAGTGGGATCAATTAATACAATTTCAATATTATGTAGCTATTGTAATCAAGGCTGTGTGATTTTTGTAGGAGGAGACACATGTCATAGAATCATGGAACAGAACTCCAAAATAGACCTACACAAATGTCTAATTTCCGACAGAGCAGTGAACACAGTTTGGTAGAAAAAGAGGCCTTTTCATCAAATGGTGTTAAAGCGATTTGGCTGTTATGGGGAAAAATTGTTAGCTGAAAATTTTGTCTTATAACAAAATTTTGTACTCTGTACAAAAACTAAAAAATTGACCATGGTATTGAATGTGCAACTTTAGAATGTGTAGAAAAAATGTCTTCAGGATTTAGGGCTAGATGGAAGTGTTCTTAAAGAATAAAATAAAATATTGATAACAGGAGCCTCCCTCCATAATATGTTCACATTTTCAGTTGGCATAACCTTATATTTCTGATACTTGCTCTTTCAAACCTTGCTCTTCGAAGAGAGTCTGATCCTATCAACATAATTGCCAATGGCTGATAGTAGTTTCATGTGATACTGCCTCCAGAATAATGGGATCAAGTAATCAAAAGAAAATAAGCTTTACTGTTGGAATTTCAGGCACTGGCTAGCAGATAAGGAAAGTATTGGAAGCATCAGAGAGGCCTTTTTTCATATCTGAATCACATGTTGTATGTCTCATTCTGTTCTACTTTAGATATAGATCAAAATTTAACTTTGACTTAGCCTTTACCTCCCTATCCTGGTTCCTGAAATCCTCTTTGAATTTGATCCTTCAGTTTTCTGCCTTTAGACCCAACCACAAAAAGTCAAGAAGGTTTCTTTTTTTGTTTTTTGGGGTTTTTTTTGTCTTTTTGAGGCAAGGTCTCACGATGCAGTTCAGGCTGGCCTTAAGCTCATTTTGTCTCGAACAACTTAAGCTCAGGCTGGTCTCGAACTCACAACAATCCTCCTGCCTCAGCCTCCTGAGTGCAGGGATTACAGGCATGCACCACCATGCCCAGCTTCAAGAAGGTTTCTAATCTTAATGTCATTGAACTGTTCCCTTTGAAAGCTCCAAAATTTCATGAATTATATATCCTGGTGATGTTTTTTTTTAATCTCAACTACCAGTTTCAATTATGTATTAACTGGAGATTGATCAGTCTCAACCAAGACAGAACATTAAATCACATATTCCTTATGTGTTTAAAAAAATAATTCCAACTGAAGACTTGCTCTGAAGCCAATAGCTCTTCACCAGACTCTTGACACTATCAAGGGTAGTTGGAGAGGGAGAAAACCAGAGAGTTTTTTCTTGTTTTCCAGAAGTGAGGATCAAACTCAAAACTGTTAGCTTGCCAGGCAGGCACTTTCCCCACTGAGTTATTTCCCCAGCCCTTAGTCTTGCAATTTAATGGAGCTTATGGAGTTCTTTGCAAAATCAAAATCAGCTTTGAAAGAGCTTTGAACTGAGAAGTCAAAGAATGTGGGTCATAGCTCTTGCTTTGTCACTAACTTACCATAGGTCTTACTATGGAAAAGAGTGTGATATTTCAGTAAGGCCATCCCATTTCAAAATCTGTTAGAGAAACAATTTGCAATACAGGTTTAAATACCCCTTATCGAAATTGCTTAGGATGTCAAATTTCAGAGTTTCTTAGATTTATGAATATTTGAATATATTTGTGGAGGGCACACCCAGCAGCTCTCCTTAAAAGAAGAGCGACTGTCTCCATTTTGACTGAGCCTGATCCTATTTCCTTGTATTGTTATGTAGAGAGCTGGCTAGGACTTCTGTTTATCCTTCAATTGGCCTTAAGCAATGTATATTGGTCTAGCTGAGGTGCTGGTGATAGTCTTTGAAGGTGGCATGCGTGTTTCCCTGGTAAGCCTGCTGCTCCTTAACATGAGCCGAGTGGAAACAGGATGATAGAGCTGATGCTCTGCGCTGCCAGCTGGGATCGAGCCTCGAGATAGAGGCTATGACTTCCTGGGGCTTAAAAGACTACATCAAAGCTGAAGCCCTAGACTTCCCAAAACATTAAATACTATATAATGCAGATTACTCTCTCTCTCTGCATATGGCAGAGGTAAATGTAGGCCCCACACCTAGCTCAGCTCACAGTAGTCACCTACTTCCCACAATTCTCAGTCCTCAAGCCATTCCCTCACTAAATAAATACCGGGTGAGGCCCTGGGTCGCTCTCTTGGTTTCGAGAAGCCATCTTCGTGGCTGGACCTAGAGCCCCTTGACTCCCCGATGACTAAAAATATAATTTAGCGTCCTTATTTTTGCCGTGGGCTGCATTGAAAGTGGTAGATTGGAATCAACTTGATGGGATTCCAATAACGTAACTTTGGGATTACAAATATTGGTTTCTTAGACTGAGACGAGGACCAGGAAGTGTCTCCTACAATACTTAACTGATAGAACATCCCTAATAAAAAATTACTCAATTCTGAAATATTTGGAAGGGTGAAACTTTTGTAATCTAAGGAAATTTTAATTTCAGGGCCTTTCAGATATCCCTGTTAGGAATGCTCAGTCTATACCAGCTCAAATTCTAAATTAGCCTATCTTGAATCTTTTACCCAGAGGATCATTGGGTGATTTGAACGCCCTTTTGATACTTAACTTATGGCCTTTCACTTTTATTTCCTTTCTATAGGTGTCAACTCTGCCCGCTCAGTTCCTCCTTCCTACCCACCACCACAGGACCCGTTAAACCAGGCCCAGTACCTGGTCCCCGATGGCATCGCTCAGTCGCAAGTCTTTGAGTTCAACGAACCCAAGCGTAGCCAGTCACCATTCTGGCAAAACTTCAGCAGGTTAACCCCATTCAAAAAATAATACCTACAGGGAGGCAGATAATTTTAAAATAAACTAAATAAAATTATATTTATAGATGGACTTTTTCGGAGAAACACTGTTGAAAATATATATGTGTGTGTATATATACGTATATACATATATAGAGACATATGTAGACATATGTATACACACAAACCCTTGAATATACACACACACATGCTTGTGTTAGCATGTGTGTACTTGTGCACATACCACACACACATACACACACACACACACACACACACACACACACACAGAAGGACCAAAAACGTTTTCTGTTGTTTTTGGGTTGCAAAATCTATAGGTGGTAGGAAGAGGTACCAATGATTTCCAAACATGTGACCCCCTTCTTAAAACTTTTTAATTCCTGCCTTGTTCCTATCCCCTTTTCTTTCAGAAGTTAACATTTCTAGTTTTTTTCTTTTCTTATTAGAATACTCTCTCTGCTCCTTTGTGAGTGATTCATTGACTTTTCATTATTATCATAGATGCATTTATATTGGTTTTCTTCCTTCATGAAAATAGAGATACAAATGACTTTTGACTTTAATTTGATGTGGTAGGTTTCGGATTACTTTCTTTCACTTTTTACTGGGGAAAGAGAAGATCCCCATTTCCTCTCCTTCAGCCAATCATGTGTGAATGTTCTTGTAGCCCTGCAGTTTCCCCAAAACAGCCTTTACCTAGCATCCTCCGTCTACACTCCTGCTAATCAGGACATGCTCCTTAATGCCATGTGACATAACTGCTTAATATTTCTATTGCTTTCACTGTATTTTAGGTATTGAGGAAAGATATCAAGTCAAACAGAAACAAGAGAGAGCCAGAGTATTATGATGCAAAAGAAAAGTTCTGGTCAGGAAATATTTTTCATTTGGACTGTTTCTTATAACACTTGGGAGTCCCAAGTTACAGCGTTTCTGAGTTACTGAAGTTTTGCATATGGATATTAGTTTGGGTCAATTAGTCTCTTCAAGCTCCCTTTGTTATGAATCTCCTCTTAGGCCTGCCTGTCCTAGCCCAATAGAAAATATGAATTGGAAGCAGAAGCTGAGACTGCTTCCTAAGGAAGGGATTTATTTCTGGCCCTTCCCCAAGCATCAGTTAGATATAAGGCAGAGCTTCCTACAGCAAGCAATTTAGTGTTCTGGTCATCTCTGTTCCTATGTGCAGATTTTTAAGGCAGCATTGATAGGAGTCTATGGAGAGGTTCAAGACAGAACCCATCTGACCAAGATCATCAGCTGCCTTCAAATTAGTGACTTGGACAGAGTCCATGGCTGACAATAAAATAGGTGTGGTAAAAGGCAGGCTTGATCTGAGATATTGTACCCGTAGTTCCTACCACCTCAATTGCGTGAATCATCCTCTATTGTTAGCAGACTGCATGGACAATCTTCCCTGGCTCCTTCCTTTCTTTTTTCTCTATCTTATTTTTTCTGCTCTCCTGGCATAGAAGAAAAGCTGATACTGGCAGAGTAAAGCAGTTCTGGTACTGGAAGATGGACTTGTTTCTAACATCCTCCTATCCCGAGACATTTGTGGCCATTGAATATTGGGGTCCAAAGGTACAATTCCCTCTGAACAAAGGATCTGAAACAGAGATACTATCCTCAGGATTACTTTGGCAGGCTTTCCACTAATTTCTCCCACAGGATCCCAATGGCTATATCCTCCCTACATGACCCTTTGCTTACTTTGACCTTAATAGCAAGGAATAGAATATAAAAGATTGAGGGTGGGCCCTGCTGTGGAAAGCCATTCCAGCCAGAAGTCAAGATTATGATTGTCCTGGATCCCATAGAAGACTTCCGCATGAAGGACCTAGTTTACTAAGCAGCAGCTATAGTCACATGAAGGTTTTGGCATAGTTGGTTTGGTTACTGTTTGGTGCTTCCTGACCCAGAACAGACCCTGCCTTCCCTGGTAAACTTTCTCCTGTGGGAATCAAATTACAAGTTTTTAAAGCTTCCATTCTACCACAAGAAGTCAGAATTATAGAGTTAAGGCAAGAACAAGCCTGATGTGAACAGATAACTAGGGCTTGATCTGACCACCACTATTTAGCATGTAACCTAGCTATTTAAACCTCCCTGGCAAGGAACCTTGTCCCCAGTACCCAGGCTAAAATGTACTCTCCTGGCAAACAGTATATTTCACTTTCTATCCAGGCCTCTATTTGTTATATTATTTTTTCTACTTTTCACTACTCCTCATTAAGTTTGTTTTTGTAATGTTTCCCTAGGGGTTGGAGGCACACTAGGAGAGGACACTTGGATAAGTCCTTAAAGCCAGGCCTTCTTATCTATTTCCTCTTCCTGGTCCTTTAACCCCAGGCTCAAGGATCAGGAATATCATTTCCCCTTCTTTACATGACTCAATGGCCTTATGAGATGCCAGTAATTTGTGAAAACAGAAGTTAGCTTTCCATTGATTGGAATGCCCCTATCATATAGCAGACAAATAGGTCAGTGGCCAGTAGCCCAAAGAGGAGCCAGAGAGCATATTAATTATATGGACTCAGTATCTAAACATGTTCTGACCTCACAGCAGTGCTGTCCTCAAGGACTGTATCACTCTCTGTTTCTACATGACCCTCAGCTCCCCTTTCCTCAATTCAGTAAGGCCTGGATTTGCTCTTGAAATTTTTAGTATGTGCTATGGGGCCGAATATGGGGAAGTCCTAACACAGAAAAAAAATGTCTTTCTCATCTCCTTCTCTCTATATGTCTGTATCTTTAATGGACCTATTAAGGATACCAACAAGAGAGTTCTGATAATTCTAATGCAAAGCCAATTAGTGAGTTTTTAGTGCTTTGGGGTAGAGTGGGCTGGGATTGATAGATAGGCAACAGTGATTTTGATTACCCCTACTGCTCTGCATTTGGCAATTTATTCTTCTGTTTCTACTGTTTGACTGTTTGACCCTCTTAAACAAGTGTAAGAGTTGTCTGTTTAAAAAAAAAAAAACTGTTTAACAACAACAACAAAAAAAAAGATGTTGTAATGACACAAAGCCTTATGAAGATACTTATGGAGTTCAATAAAAAGTAAAAAAGACACCTTTAGGCACAGCTCTTGTATCATTTGTGTGTGTGTGTGTGTGTGTGTGTGTGTGTGTGTGTGTTTTATCAACTGTAAATAAAAAATTTGCTTATGTGGGACAGCTTACCCCAGCTATGGCTTGCTTATCTGTTCTCGGGTATCCCACAGGATTTCTCTCCTTTCTGGAGGAATAAAAATGCAAGAACTGACATTTAAACTATAGTCAGGAGCACATTGGAGCCAGGATTGCCCTTATGAATGGGCCTGCCTTTGATTTTACCTGGTACTTTAACAGAATTTATTTATTTGTTTGTTTGTTTATTTATTTATTATTTTATTTTATTTATTTGCGGTATGAAGGATTGAACTCCGGACCCTGTGTTTGCCAGGCAAGCACTTATTCTGCTGAGCTATCTCCCCAGCACTAACAAAGTTTAAAGGTCTATTCCTGAGCTTCTTCCTTTTTTGTTGCATTTACACATCCAATACTTAACCTAGGCATTCATGAGCACTTGAAAGTTGCCTTTTGAACCCAGGCAAAGGCCAGATCACTTAAGAATCATTCACTCCAATTTTTACTTCTTTTCTAAAGCCTTTGGTCCTACTTCCTGAGCAGTACTTTATTTCTTCCTCAGAATGGATGGAGTGGCCTTTATTATTCTTTCATCTCAGTATGGCCTGATAAATGTGGTCCTTAACCGTTATGCTGCCTCTCAAGGACCCACTAGTGTATCTGTTCTAGCACTGCCTCACTTGTCTTTCTGCAGAGCAAGTGAACTGTTTATTCATTAAAAGCCTGTTGCTAATATGGTCTATAGTCCAAGCTGTAGAGCTGGAAAAGGACAAATACTGTGCTTCTGAGTTAGTGTGAGCTCTACCTATCTAGGCCTTGGAACACACACACACACACACACACACACACACCACACACCACACACAATACATATGCATATGCACACACACTATTAACCTTTCTTCACCAACTTTCCTGTTTCTCCATGTTTTGGCTCTCCTCATTTAACTCCTTCCTTTCTGTAATCCTTTCTATTTCACCTGGTGTTTGTAATCTCTCTCCATCAAAATCAGTAAAGTTCAACTGTCAACAGGCTTTTCTGCTTCTTGCCAATTTCCAGGTTCCCCAGATTCCAAGAGCAAATGTCAGTTACCTCTTCCAGAATATAAGAATGGTATCTGGTCTGATTTTTCCCTGAGTACACTCTAAATTTATTAAAAATGGGGAGATAAATGTTAGAGGTCTTATACTTTGAAATATGGTGAGAATGAGATACCTTTAAGGTACTTTAAAATCAAACACATCAGCAAAATAATTATTTGGTGAAGTCCTAATATGTTCTACATAGTAAATCAATATTTATTATTATCATAAAGGATTACTCTACTATTTACAAAGTTATCTCCTAAACACATGTACTTACTTCTTGCCCTTGCTTTTTTACAAAGCACCATATATTCCCTCAAGAGTGTCACTTGCCTCTCTAATTTATAATTTTCTTTCATTCATTACTCTTTCTCCCTCAACTAAACAGGCAAATGAGTTTAAAGTATAGTTTTAAGAGTCCTAGAATGGTGATGCCAGTCAGGGAAGGGTCACAGGTCCTTGGGGCACAGCAAGGTCATTGTGTTGTAGATATTGTCTTCTGTGTCTGCTTTCCTTAGAGTCTTCTGGGGCTTAGTGGTGGAAAGAGATGTTCTTGTCATGTAGCCAACTGGCCATAACTAGAATGGAGAAAAATATTTTGCAGCTTAGAGAGTTGCCCTCCATGTAAAACAAATCAACCTTGGCCTCTCCCTGAAGTAGAAATTTTCTTGCTGTTGTGTTAGAGGAGAATTATGGCTTACCTAAACACATTTATCATATTTCAAATGACCTTACCATACAGGACCCTATTTAGTCTGTATGGCAACTATTTGGCAAAGAATATATTAACTACATTTAATGTAAGAGAAGGATAGTGGCTAAGAAATATTATCCAGGGTTACCAAGCTTCTCCGTGCTCTTCACCTACCCTGCCCTCCTAATGAAACTTAACTTTAGTCCTGCTGCTCTGAGTGTTGCTGGGACAAGGAGAGGCAAAACAGAAAATAAGATGAATGTATGACATTCCCTGTATATTTCTTGGAACACTAATATTTCTATAAACTAGGACCGGCCAAATAGCTCAGTGAATTAAAGCATCTACAAGCAGACACAGGGACTGAGGATTCGATCCCCAGGCCTGTCATGCCAACCCCGCCCCAGGGGTGCACTGAGATGGCAATTCATACTGGGCATGGTGGCACGCACCTGTAATCCCAGCTCTTCAGAGGCTGTAAACAGGAGAATCACTATGAGTCTGATCTAGTAATGAGACCATGAACACCCTGTAGATCCTTCCCTAAAAATTCAAAAATAAATACATAAGATTATATAAACTAGACTTCTAACAGGAAACTGCCTCCACAGATCCTTTTGCCTCTAGAACAATGAGTAAGTGGAAGAAGGATGAAAGTGTTTCATGAGAAATTTGTTTTACTTCAGTGTTTCAGTCACTAAAGCCACCACTGTGCTGCATGGTACATTTGGCTTTTGGACTATTAGGGATTTCATTATTCCTATTTATCTGCTCGCCCCTGCCTCCCAAAAGCTTCTGTCCTGACCGGAATATGGAGCTTATGAGACAGATCTTGTTTCTGTAAGACTTTACCTGCAAAACTCAAGATTATAAAATGAGACTTACCAGTATCCTCTCAAGTCCTGACATCTTCAAGACAATAATTTAGCCTGTCCATAGGTATATTAGACCAGTTCTGTTTGCAACAGGGTTGGAGAAATGTGGAGGGTCACTGGGACAGCTCTCCATAAAAGAAGACCATTTGTCTCCATTTTGGCTTTTACCCTTCTTCTGTGTATTGATATGTACAGAGCTGGCTAAGAAAATACTCTACCCCCTTAATTGGCTTTAACCAATTTAAATGTTTCTAAGCAAGATGCAGATGTATAGCGTTTGAAAAAATGGGACAGGTCAGAGATGGCCCACCTAAAGATCCCCATTACTAAGTGTGAGGTAGGCTGAGAGATGCCTTGCTGTCAGCTGGGACTGAGCCTTGAGAAAGAGTTGCAGGGCAGGAAGGCCTGACATCAAAACTGAGGCAACGAACCAAATACACAAGATGTTTCCTGGAACTGTCATGCAGATTGCTCCAAATCTGGATGCTACCTGATATCATAATCCATTACTCTTTCTGTGTACTCTTCTGCATATTGCTATTGTGCCACCTGTCTAACCCGTATCACAGTAATCATGTACTTCCTCATATTCTCAAAGTAACTCAACCTGAAGGTGCTCCCCTCTTCACAAATTAATAAAAGCTAGGTTCAGTTCTGGCTCCTGGCCTTTTGTTCCAGTAAGCCATTTTTCTGACTGGACTTTGGAAATCCTTTGCTTCCCACAACTACAGATATATGTTTGTCTCTTTATCTTCACCATGGTTTGCACTAGAAAGTAGTAGGTTGGAATTTACACACTAGAATTACAATAATTTTTCTCTGAGAATGCAAATACAAACTCCAGAGCACAAAAAGGTCTGAGTAGGCTCTCTATGGAGAAGAATGTTTGAAGGTAAGATTTATGTCCTTAAAAGCATACTGTCCCACTGCTATTTTCTATTGCTGTCATGGCTATGCCTGCGTTCTCCAGTGAGTAATGAGCATCACATAGACACTTTTTTCATCTAGCTAGGAGAAAGAAGGAAGAGTGTTGGCACATGGGCATAGAATGGTTTTGCAGTGCTCAGAAGCCTCTATCACTTCTACTCAGCTCCACCAATTGGAAACTTCCATGAATGTATCATTTAAGGTAGGTACCTAGGCCAAGAAAAGTTCATTTGAACAACAGCTGTACCTCTCCACAGACCTACTGTCAGCTAAATTAGACAAAAGCTACATATCCTTTGTACCAATTTTGGGGCAGACTTTGTAGTAGACTGCATTAAGGATACTTAGATGACTGAAATATGTCAGTCTCACAAATCATTTAGAGAGTAGAGAAGAAATATAAGCATGGGCTCAAAAAGTGATGAATGAGAGCCTGAAGATACTCTGAGAGTGGAGTGTTTGAGGATAATCTATCAGTATAAATTTGCAAGTTATAGTAATGATATTTCCAAAACATTAGGGGCAAAAAAAAATCAGAGGCTGAACACAGAAGAGTTTATTGTTTATACAGATCCCTACTGTGATTACAGATGGCTGGCTCTCTGGGACAGTTGTGAATGTCTTCTACTTCATCATCCCTCCATTTTCATGATGACCATAGCAGGAGAAAAAATATTAGTGTTTCACATCTCATTAATAAATTTTAGTCATAGCCTAAAAGGGTTAGAAATAATCATACATAGTCTTATTTTCCTTATTGCTGAGACTCAACAACTGCCATGACCAAATTAAAGGAGGTGAGGTTTATTTTGAGTCATGTTTCAGTAGTTTCCATTCATGTTCAGCAGACTCAAACAGCAAGTGTATGGTGGAAGAGCCTGGGAAAGCTAGATGGCCAGAAAACAGCAAAGGGGAGAGCTAGAGAGGGAAGTACACTATTCCAGATCATGCCTCCAGTGACCAGCTCACTTGAACAGGCCAACTTCCTACCATCAACTCAGCTACAGTGACCCTTAATTCACTCACCTTCCATATTCTCTGCTATTTAAATCAAAACAGTAATACCGGAGTCATGCAACCTGAAGGTAGTAGAATAATTTAAGCACCCCATAAGTGCAGAAGGACAGCAAGACTAGATATGAATTTGCACTAGAAATCACAGGTTAAAGTTTATACCTCAGTAGATATGGAAAATACTATCATGTAATGATTAAAACAATTGAGAAATTATGAGGAATCATACAAAAATGGCCACCTTTTTAATGTGTTTGTTTTCGCATCAGAATGGTAATTTGTCCACGTCAGTCCTAACGAGGTTTGAGGGAGGCACATCTCATGCATAAGGCATGAACACTCAAATCATCATGCTCATGAACCAAAGGATCACCTTACTTTTTATTAACAAAATTTTTGTGGCTGGGGAGATAGCTCAGAAAAATATGTGCTTGCCTGGCAAGCACAAGTGAGATATATATATATATATATATATATATATATATATATATATATATATATATATATATATATATATATATATGCAGAGAGAGAGAGAGAGAATAACTGCAAAAACAAATATATCTAAGAACACTCAGGTTCAACAATTTGCTAGAAATACAAATTATGAGGAATAAAGTAAAAATCCAAGGAGGAAGTTAGAAGAGTTTTTCTGAAAATAACAGAAAGCTTGTAATAGATATTTATCATGGAGTGTTTCAAATGGGAATCACTATCCTGATCTTATATGTATAAGTAGAGCACAGGAAGGGGTTTGAGTTCAAAAGAAAACTGGTTATCCTGCATTTGTTTCTCCAGGTCCAGTTTGAAATGCAGTATCTCAAAACAGGGAAGAGCTGTTAAACCTTTAACTGTTACCACTCCCTGGATGAAAATATTCTTCCTGAAGAGAAGAGTCTTTATCTCTCTACTCTTATCTTAACTTTTTATCCTTTGTTCTCATGTTTTCTTTTATACTTCTAAGCATAACCATCCACTTACTTAACCTGGTGCTTGATTAACCTGACACTTCAATTAGCTCTTTTATTGCTCTGGCTCTTTAGTTAGGTTTCTATAGTGATAAAAATTAAACTAAGATACTACATTCAAATCTCTGAAGAAATATCACTAACTGCCATTAGGAGACAAAGACCAAATCTTAATACTTAAAACTTAGAAAGATAAATGTAGAGGAGATGACATCAACAATTTTCTTCAGAGAAATAATCTAAGAAAACCTCAGTAGAGGTTAAATTGGAGGTCAGCAGCTATAAACTCTTCAGAGGGTCTTCTGGTCCTCAGTAAAAGGAGTCCAGAAAACTCATTGTTGGTTTCAGATTATCATGATCATGATCGATTAAAGTTTGGCAGGTTCTAGTTAAGAAGTCTTTACTCAGATAGTTAGACATGGCTCAAACATAAGAAACAAGATGAAAAGAAAAAAGTGTGCAATTACATCAGGAACAAGGCCCAAATACTAAAAGTATTGAAATAAGGATTGCTACCAACTAGGTCTTAGCCCTGCCCCCTCACAGAGGTTACCTATAAGTCTGACATTTCCTTTTATGGCTTGCAGGTCTTCATACACCTGATGTGAGTTTTTTTATCCAAAGGCAAGCTTCATTTTTTAGTGCAGAAGTCCCTACTGTTTTGGCCACAAAAAGATCAAGGCCCCCAGCTTTCAAGGACTATTTCAGCTAAAGAATTTAAAGACCTTCCTGAGATTCTGTACATGCTGCTGAGGCTTTCCAACCATGTTAAACCATAAGTAGTAAGGTTTAGGCCTGATCTTTTTGATAGGGCTGAAAATCTAGAGAATTTCTTAGCAATTGTGTGTCCTACACCTGATCTCAGTAATATAGAGTTATTGTGTGCATGTCCACCCCAATTACCTTTCTCCAGTCCTTCGTTTCTTTTCATAAGAGAACATATTAGATGTGTTTCTTTGTTTTAATGCTGTTTTATAGAGATTGCTCTAAGAAGGATGCTAAGTTGAGGATCTTGCCTGAAGAGGCTATTCATTCCCTTTGGATTTAGTGCCTTAGTTTTCCAAATAGCTGCTGCCACAATACAGTTCCTTTTTGTTTACAAGGAGTAATAATTACAAATATATCTGGCATAAGATATATAGTCCCATTTACTCAAAGGAGGGGTCCCCTGAGGGTTCCTAAGGAATGCTTCATTTACTATCAATTCCCCAGGATCACCTGTATTAGAACAATATTGGGTAAATATCTGGTAGTCCCAATTGATTTCTATGTAAGAATTTCTTTGAGAAAAGTCCATTAAAAGTCGTGTTGATAAGGCTTGGCAGATAGCTTAGTGGACTAAAGCACCTGCTTAGGCAGAGCACAGCGGCAGGGGTTCAATACCTGGCATGTGGTATGGGCCCCGGCCTTTCCTGCAGAGCACACTGAGAATGTGGGTTGAGACTGGGCATGGTGGTACATGCCTGTAATTCCAGCCCTTGAGAGGCTGAAAATAAGAGAATCACTATACATAGTTGGATCTACATAGTAAGACCCTGTAGGCCCTGTAGACTCAGTACTAAATACATTAAACAAAGTAAAATGTTGTCAAACAAGATGGTTAGAGCTGGTCAGAGCAAGACACAATAAGAGTTTTGAATGACTGTTTCCTGGGTAAGAGGCATAGACTCTGGTTTCAAATTTCTTTACTAATTGTGAATACTCTGAATAATGACTATTTTGGTATGTAAGCATATAAGGAGGGAAAAAATTAAGAGATCTGTTAAGTATATCACAAGTATCCATATAATTAGTTAATCCCTGGCAATAGGGGTAAAGAAGTTAAGTCTCTGAACCTCCATTAGAATTTTATATATCAGGGTTGTGATACATCAGGGGCCAGTGCCCCGTGCCCCCAAAGTAGTACATCCATAAGAAGTTCTGCATTTTTTCTGGTGCAATTAAGTCTTGTATTGATAACACAAGGTAATGTTACAGAATTTAGGTGATAAACATCCTACCCAAAAGGCTCCTCTATATGATTTAAGGCAAAGGGAAGCATTTCTGAATAACCCTACTGTGTGTCTCACCCTATTTTTTGCTTTAGCTCAAAAGTGTTGCCTATTGTACTGAATAAGGGTAAAACCTGATGCCAGGACATATTGACAGTAGTGATCTGTCCAAAGGATTGTGGGGTCCACGCTTCCTTGTGGGCATATTTAGCAATTATGATTACACTTACACTTTGCTTTTGATAAAATAGATGGTTGTCACTAGGGGATGTTGATAGGTACCAGATTGGGTGAAATGAATGGGTGGGAAGGAGAAGGGATGGGAGCAAGCATGCTGAATTACATAAAAGGGAATAAAATGAAAATTCCTAAGAGCAGGACTAGGTAGAACAGTGAAAGTTAACATACTTCATCTATCATCACTTATCTCCTGAGGGTCTGACAGTGTGTAAAACTTCTAGGACCTCCGATGTTCACAGCAGTAGTAGTGATGCACTACCTCACTTCCCAATGGTGAATTTGAAGTCGATGGCTTAAGTTGAGAGTGATTTATTCACTACTCAATTCTGTTTACCTTGAGGGCCATGGAGTACACAGGATCACTTAGTGTGGTACTTCTTATGTGGGCTCTAGAGAGGGAGAGAGGGAAATAACTGTACCAGAATCAGGTACCTCGGCTAGCACAGAGGAGGTTTGGTCTCTCTACGGCACCTCTCAGATAATTGATAGAGTCTGTTGAAACCAGACTATAGCTCTCAAATCCCTAATTGGGAATGGAGCTTCTGAATCAACCAAGAAATCATGAGAAACACTTGCACATATAGCATTTCAAAAGAATGTAAGAGTGTCTAGGGTGAGTACCTTATTTGTATCATGGTTAATGGAAGCAAAGTGAGCCAGGGCAGATAAGTTCCTTGGGTAGGCTTTCTGAGATGTTTCTTCAAGATTTCATTTCTCTTTTCAACTTTCCCTGATGACTGGGGCTCCCAGGCATAATGGAAGTGGTATCTAATTCCTAAATCCTGGAAAATTGCCTGTGTGACACTAGCCTTAAAGGAGGGGTCTTTATCATTCTTGGAGGCTACTAGGGAGACCAAATAAAGGAATAATCTCTACATAAATGTTCTTATCACCATTGACTCATTTCCCATCCCACAAAGAAAAGCTTCTGCCAAATTAGGGATAGCATCTACTCAAACTAAGTGATACTAGATTATATTGCTTTGAGCATATGTATTAAATTCATTTGCTAGTCTTTCCCTGTATGTACCCCACTTCCATGGATACTGAGGGTACAATTCTTCTATTAGGAGAGCTGTTTTTGATATATTTCAAAGGTTTATACAACTTGGTGAGCCATGTGAAGAAGTTCTTACCCATAAATAACCTCTGAGCCATTTGATGAGGATTTTAGTTAAATAAATGAAAAACCCAGTGAATAATTGTTAATAGTTTTACATTAGTAAGTTGCAGGAATGAGTAGCTTTTCACTCTCCATTTGAAATAACTTGGAAGCAAACAACTAGTTTCTCTTCAATAGGGCCCAGTCTCACTCAGCTTTGGTATAATTACATTTGGCAACATCTCAAGTTTTTTCCAAAGTAAGAGTGCCTAGATACACTCTAGATGAAATGGTTCTTGAAATGCTGCATTGGATACTAGGTTAGCCAATCAGTTTCCCTGTGTGATTTCATTTATTCTCTTTTCATACACTCAGCTGTATATTATTTGTTTTTCTTTGTATTGTAGGGATGGGTCTACAGGGTGTTCATGGTCTCACTACTAGATGGGACTCATAGTGATTCTCCTGTTTACAGCCTCCCAAGTGCTGGGATTACAGGCATGCATCACCATGTCTAGTCTCAATTGTCATCTCAGTGCACCCTGAGGGCAGGGATGGCCTGGCAAGCCAGGCAGGCCCCGGGGACCGAACCCCTGACCCCTGCACCTGCTTGCACCTGCTTCAATCCTCAGCTGTACATTTTTGCCACCTCAGATAGGAAACAATCAGAGGACAAAGATGTTCTATTACCTTGTGCTATTTAAGAGAGTATCCATTTGCTGACAGGAATTCTCTTTTTTTCCAGATAGCAACATGAGCATAGAGCCCCAAGAAAGTATATTTTGACTCAGTGTAAATAATACTCTTTGGTCTGTACTGAATTCTTATACTCTAGTATGGACTATGAGCTCTGGCAGCTAGGTGCTACTTCTAGGTGTCATACAGGCACTTTCAAGAGTGGTCTGTAGAGTTATCATACAATAATTGTGTTCCACACCTCATTTTCTACATATGAGCTTCCATCACAGAAAACCATCAGGTTAGCTAAGGGATTATCTTCTCTAGCTGTACAGTTATGCAAAATAACCTGTATGTTCTAAGATTTAAGGAAGCATATAAAATTAGTTAGATAAATGGTACCCCTAAAAAGGGTACCTGATATTTTTGAAGGCAGGTATTAGAAAGCCATAAGATCCTTTGAGAAGGCAGAAGTCTGGCCAAATTATAAGGAGAAAAACAGAAAACTCCTTTTCTATGTTTGCTTTTTTATTTAGTAAAGGCTTTCATTATACATCTCAGGCTCATAGTGACCCTCCTGTTTTCATACTCCCCACTGTTATGGGTCACTCAGCATAGTGATACAGGGAAACTTCCTAACAACACAAGGAGAAAAACTGATCTCCCAACCTAAAGGGTACCTAGAATGAGTTCTTGTTCTAAAATAGAAGAATGAATTTTAGGAACAAATGGAGGTTATGAACAGAATATATTTATTGAGGGAAAGAAAGCTCCTGTCTGAGAGAGGGACCAGAGGGGGGCCTGAGCAGATAGTCCCTGGGTAGCTATCTCTTCCAGGGACTTTTATAGAGGAAAACATGTGGTGAGGTGGGTCTAAAGTTCTGGAGAACACATGAGAACTCGCTTAGGTGAGCGTGACGTGGGACAAAATGGTCAACCAATGGGATTACAAGCACCATTGCTCAGGTAACATTGATTTAATCCAGTACCAAATGGGAAACTGAGTATGTAGCAAGCAGGCATGACTTACAGGAAAGGGTCTCTTCCTGTTGGGGGCTGGCCTAGAGATTCATTTGGGCTCTTTCAAGGTGATTGATACTTATTTAGAATATCAATCCCTGTTGCCCAACCCTAGGGAAGTATGTAGCTGTGTTTCTTCTTTTTGTCTCGGTCTTAAGGTGTGGTCCATATGGGACTGTCTATCTCTTCCAAGTTGCAAGGTCACTTTGTCTTCCATTTTGTCTCCTTGAGGGCTTGGCTCTGTCTGATTGCCTATAATATTTCTATCTAATTCAGCTGCCTACAATAATAGGAACCAGATCAGCCAGACAGAAATTTGAGCACAGCCTTTTATTTATTGAGCTCACATCTATCAGCCATTTATCATGCAGGAGAAGACTGATCAGCAATCGAACATAGGTAGCAGGGGCGGGTATTTATAACAAATCACATCCAGTTTGGTAAGTGAATTTGTTATCCAGCACAGAACAACAGAAATCTACATTTGTTTGACACAGCTGTAAACTGTAACTAAAGGATCTCTTATTGCTTAGTGATAAGTCTATATATTTATAAGATATATTTTAAGCTGACCATGTTACAAGAGATGGCTAGGGAGTGAGTTTATTTTATCTTGTTGCCTTGACAAGAAACAGTTATTCATTGTTAAACAACCTTGAGCTGAGAAGGAGAATACATTTTTTTAGAGTAGATAACAGAAAGCACAAGGGTTTTTTTTTTTTTTTTAAATAATTTCCCACAGTCAAGGCACAAAATTTTGTTAACCTTTACATTGCTCACTAGTTGTGTACAGGAAGCAAATCTTTGATTTATTCATAGCTTGTGTTGCCCAGAGGTATGAAAGGCTCATTGTTAGATCTTAACATAAATTTTATCATCTGAATTTTTGTTGTATATATGTAGTCAAACAGTTTATTATACAAGGTCTGATGAGCAGGACCAGAGGAAATATGATCACAGGCCCAATAAGACCAGTTATCAGATTATTTATCTACTGGTTATATTGAAAATAACTCCCAGGCATTACCTTGATGGATGAGCTAACTCTTTTAGTATGTTTACTTGATTCTCTACCTGATGGCTGTTATCTGATAGATTAAAACAGCACATTTTTTTCACATCCTTGATGGGGAAACAATAGTAAATCATCAGTGGCAGCCTAATATAGCTTGTCTATGTTGGTTTTTGGTGTGTTTGTTTGTTCTGTATTGAGTAGGGCAATGGCTATTGTAGTGGCATTAAGAGTTTTGGCCACATTACAACCCAACTGTTTTACATATTTTTCTGCTATTTTACCAAAGTATAGGTTTTTAACAACACTGAGTATCATAGCATAGGCTTCTGCATCAGACAGGTAAATGACTTTATTATTACAGTCAGGAGGAAGAAGGATGTTAGAAACTTTTTTCTTCTTGTGGGGTGATGATGTTTATGGTTGGTGTAGCATCAAATAATCTTGAGACAGAAGAATTATAGTCAACCTGCTTATACAACAGGTTGTATAAGCACATATACATAAGCTGGGATATAAGTAAAAGTATGCCTATTGCATGTGAAAGACCATCCAGTGGGTAATAAAACATTATCATTTATATATGGGTACTTTATAAGGCTAGAATAATTTAGGAATCTTGACAATCTGTGAAAAAAAATTTAGCACAGTTTACAAATTGTACACAAGTTTTATTTAAAGCAATTACAGTCTTCGGGATGACAAAATGTAGGGCACCAGGTGGTCCATCACGTGAGGCAGGTCCCCAGTTAGTCAAGTCATAATATGAAGCAGGTTTAGAAATGTGCTTTAAAATAATATTAAGCTGAGCTGTAAATGGCTATGGTCCACGACTTCTTTGAATAACTCACTATTGTTGTGGAATGCTGCACTGTGATGGATTGCGGTGTCGAGTTCAAGCACCTAAGTTAGTTGAATGACAATGGAGTGCCCACCTTTGACAGGTGTAGACAAAGGAAGGGGTATCGAAAGGAAGAATCATGATGTGTGTGTATAGACAGTACAGTTGGGATAGATAACGCTGTGCTTCTACATAATCCTATGAGGCAAGATCTGCATTAATGGTGGTTGGACAGGATATTATGTCAGCTTCTAGTACTACGGTCATCCACTAGGCAAATAATTATTAAAATTTTGATATAATTCAGGTATAAAAAATAAGATAAGTAAACAGCTACACTCTTAATTTACTGAGAAGAGACATCTGCTATAATAATGTCTGTAAGTATAATATCATGTATGCACCTTGTACGATACCAAAACAGTATGAAAACAGTTTGCAATGTATTAATTTATCGAATCTGTCTTGTTAAGTTGTCTTAAAACTGCCTGATTGATATTTGTACTTCAATAAAATAAAAAATAAATTTAAAAAAAGACCTTTTTGAAATATCATAGGTTTGCTGGGTAACAGCTATTTTTCTATTAAAGAGCACAAATGTTACTTATTTTAAACATTCAATAAGACATCATATTAAATGGTAATCAAGGAAGACATTAGATTGTTAAAGCTATAAAAGTAGTACTATTTTCATTTAAACGTACACAGTACAATATGAATATTTGTAATCAAGATTGTAACCTAAAATATGTTGTACACAGAATAATTCTAGTTTTTGTCCCTGAGAAAGAAATATGACAATCCATTAATTTTGTTTGTCTATCTATGAATAAAGTTTTTTAAAAAAACAACAACAAAAAAGAAATGTGCTTTAAAATGGTTAAATTTTTATGTCTTCTACAGGCTTATACACTGGTATTGTGCATGAGCTCAGCACATATGGAAGATCTAAAGTTGTTCTAAGCAGAAAGTTGAAAAATTAAGAGTATTTGCCATGTTTACCTACATGTTATCATGGGAATTAACTACAGACATAGTGGGTATGGCCAACAGTGCATGAAATGCAGGTAATACATCATATATGATAAGAAGAGTTAGGCCAGATCTGCACCCTGGCATACTAACTTGACCTTGACTGGACTGAGTATCTTTTTGATTGACCATCTTGTTGAGTCATCATCCATTGCAGCCAGCTTAATGTGGGTGTGATGAATCTAGTGTCTCTTTTTAGCTACCTTGACTGAGGTGGGTGTGAGCAGGATGACAGGATAAAGTCCTACCCAGTGAGGTCTCAATGAGGACATACCTCACTTTTTTTATCCACACAGAGAGCCAGGTTCTGCAGCCAGTGGATTGTCAAGTTGTTTTGGTCTTTGATGTTGAAGGCGGAAGAGGGAGTATGTAGCCTATAGTGCAGACTGCAGAGTCTGTAAGGACTTAATAAGTTCCTGATTAGAAATGGATGTCAGGATTTCCATCCCCAGTTTGGGGATTAAGGGAGGTGCCCAACCACACATAGATTAAAGGGAGTGATCTCTCAATAGAGCAAAAGGAAGGAGAATCACCCAGTTTTCGCCAGTCTCTAACCCTTATTTTGTAATGGTTTCTTTTAGAGTTTGATTTATGTTTTTTACCAGACCTGAATGCTGAGGCTTATATGTACAGTGTAGCTTTTATTTTAATTTTAGGGCCTGGGACGACTTTTGGTAACCTGGGCTATAGAAACTGGATGATTGCTGGATGCTATAGTAATGAATAGGCTGAATTTGGGAATAATTTCTGTCAATAACTTTTTTGTCACTATCAGAGCTATCAGAGCTGACTCATCGGATGGCATAGGCCTTTGCTCATCCAGTGAAGGTATCTACTAAAACAAGGATGCAGCAATATCTTCCTTTTCCTGGACCCATTTCAGTGAAATCAATTTTTCAGTGTTCTCCAGGAGACATATCTCTAGTGCACTGTCCACGTTTAGAAGTAATCATGCTAGGGTTTACCTGGGCACAGTGGAGACACCATAAGCTGGTTTTCTTAGTCATTTGATTTAGTTTGGGTATGAAATAGGATTTTTGTAACACTTTAGTCAATTTATTTTTTCCCAAGTGAGTCCCTTGTGTATTTATTGAATGAACTCTCAGCCTAGTGTCTCAGGAAGGAGAATCCTACTGTTAGGCAGCATCTGCCATCCATCTTGTGTTAGTGCAGTTTTTAAGCTTTTAGCCAGCAAAAGATCTGCATCAGAGTAAGTAGGCTGATCCAGCACTCTGGGTGGCAGAACAAGTAAGAGTGCCTTGAGCAGCCACACTGGTTTTTGTGCCACCTCCTTGGCTGTGGCATCTTCCAGAGCATATTCTTGGGCCATTGGTGGGATTCTCTTTTGGTGTTCCTGGCAGTGGATAACTGCTAACTTCTTGGGGAGCCACACATCTGCAAGCAAATCAAGGATCTCTTGGACATTTTTAATCTTTTGTCCATCAGTAGAAAATAGACCACACATGGTACATGCGCTCCATGTACACGTAGGGTAGCAAAAGCATAACTGCTGTAAGTGTAGATATTTACCTGCTTATTTTGTCCCCAGTGTAGAGCCTGGGTCGAAGCAATGAGCTTCTGGCCTGTTGGGAAGATGTCCCACATCCTAAGGCTTGGGCCCAAATCTCTTGGTCTTCTGTGACCACTGATGTCCCAGCATAATGTACCCCATTCAGGACAAAACTGCTTCCATCGGTGTACAAAGTAGCATCAGGATCATCCATAGGACTGTCTGTGAGATCATCTCTCAGGCTTGTTTTGGCATCAAGCACCTCAAGATAGTCATGGAGTGGCACCTCAGAGTCATCATCCAGTAACGAGGTGGCTGCGTTTAAGACTGTAGTGGACAAGAACTTAATATGGGCTGAGTCTAAGAGTAAAGCTTGCCTTTTCCATCCCTTTATTTAACTCCGTAGGGGCTTTTCTGTTATTAAAAACTTGTTGAGCTATCCCTACCAACTCTGTCAGTGCTTTTCCTTCAAATCTTTTAATCTTCTGCAATTTCTTTAGTGTCTGGGGCCGACTGAGAAACAAAATCAGTATTTATAGAGCAGCAGTTCTCAGGAGCTTCAGGATCTATTGGTGTATATATCTGATAGACCTCTTGGATACGCTATAAGAATGCCACTAGAGATTCATCTGGTCCCTGACTGACCTCTGTAACTTTAGGAATTAGTAGGCTTTCTAGATGCTACCCTGATTGTCCCTAAAAGAAGCTGGTAATACTGATCAAGAGCCTCCCTACCTCTATGGGAATTAGAATCTCAATGAGGATGAGTCAAAGGGAAGGATTCCTCCAGTTGTACAGGATCTGAGGCCAGGTGGCCATCCAGGCCCAAAATTAATTCTTGTCCATGCCCTTGGGTTCACTCTTTCTCTTCAGATGTGAAGAAGGTCTGTAAAAGCTGTTGGCAATCATCCCAAATGGGCTGATGGGTGAAGAAAACAGATTCTAGAAGAGATAAGCCCTTGAGGGTTCTGAGAGAAAGAGAAGTTCTTGCTTTTTTTCAGTTATATAAATCACTAGTCAAGAAGGGGACATAAACCATGAAAGGGCAGTTATCTACACCCAATTGTTTATGAAGAGGAAGTACTGGGGCTGGTACTAAGGTTGGAAAAAGATCAGGATCAGGTGGTGGGGGCTGAGAAAAGGAGTCTGCTATGGGCATGTGGTGGACTCAGAGGAGTGGATGGGTCAGGGCTAACAGGACCGAGGGGTTAAGAAGGGGATGGGACAGCTTAGGGTAAAGGGGGAGAGTCAGGGATCCAGATGTCAGAGGCAGTACATGTGATCTTTTAGGACCCAGAGGATCCTTTTCTGGAGTGACAGCCAGGGCCGTCATACCAGAGGCATGTGGGCATGATGCCCAGGCACGGCAACAGGTCTTTATCCATGTTGGAGGGTCCTGTAATAAATCTATCCATGCTTGGATATATGGGACTTGATCAGGATGTCCTAGTTTTCCGTATATGACCCTTTAGACCTGATAAGCAAGGAAGATATTAAAAGAGCCCTTGGGAGGCCATACGGATTCCAATAGGCGTGGCTGCTGCAAGTCATACAAGGTGCGGAGAGTCCTCGGTGAGACCAGGTCTCTGTAGTCAGCAGCTCACTGTCAGAATTTCTTGAAATGATCAAGAATACATTGCCAAGGCAATGTATTCCACAGAAGCAGAAGCAAACTGACCCGTGGTTATCAGACTGACAACAATCGGCTGAAACATAAAAATGAAATAGAAACAGGCCTGTGACGCCAACCCATCATCACTGAAAGGAATCACGTCCAGAGGCCATCGCAACACCCAGCACCTCTTAGGACTCTCAGAGAGTGTACCCCAACAGAACAGATACAGATGTCTTACTGGCAAAATCTTTTAGATAGCATGGTCTAACCAGTTCGAATGTTAGGATTTATGAAGTTTTGGAGATCGTCCCAGGGCCAGAAAGTTCCCTCAGTGAAATTGTTTCCAAAAACTTTGATTCCTATGATTGATCCCCAGTAAAGGGGATCCCAGATGAGTCAGATAGAAATTTGAATAGAGCCTTTTATTTACTGAGCTCAGGCGGTTAGCCATTTCTCATGCAGAAGAAAGCTGGTCAGCCCCAAATGTAGGTAACAGAAAAGCACATCCCATTTGGTAAGCGAATTTGTTAACTAGCACAGAACAACAGAAAACTACATTTGTTTGACACAGCTGTAAATTATTTTTAACTAAAGGGTCTTTTACAGCTTAGTGATAAGTGCATATTTTTATAACATACATCTTAAGCTGGCCTCATTACAGGAGATGTTTAGGGAGGGAGTTTGTTTTAGCTTGCTGCCTTGACAAGAAACAGTTATTTAATGTTAAACAGCCTTGAGCCAAGAGGGAGAATATATTCTTAGAGTAGATAACAGGAAGAACAAGGTTTTATTTTTTAAATAATTTTCCACAGTTAAGGCAAAAATTTTTGTTAACCCTTTACACCCAGTGCTGGGATTACAGGCATGCTCTACCATGCCCAGATATAGCGGCCTGCTCAGCATGCCTGGGGGTGTGGGCCATGTGGCTTGTGGTGCTGGGGTTTAATTCCAGTCCCTGCACTTGCCTAGACAGGTGCTTAGTCCGTGGAGCTGCCATGTTGGCTTTTCTAACATTTTCTTAGAACATTAGAAGAATGTTCACCAAGAACATTGAGGGCTATTGCTGTCACTGCTTGAAGGCAGGCTGGCCAACTCTTGGGTACTGTGTACAGTTCTCATCTTGAATCGCCTACTTGTGTGGTCCTCAGTCCTGGGTTAAGACTCCTGGGACCATTCCATTTCTCTCTAAGATGTGTAAGTTGAAGAACTACTCTAGGAATCTTAATGTAGGAACATGCACAAGTGTTTGAGTTTTTGAAAAGCCTCATGAGCTCTTGGTTTTCAAATTAAAATAAAATAATTAAAATTTTGGGTCCAGGGATACAGCTCAGTGATATAAGCACCTGCTTGGTAGGCTCAAAGTCCTGAGTTTGATCCTTGATACTGCAAAAAATAAAATAAAATTAAGGTGAACACAGAGACCAGGGTTGGATCCCTAGTGTGCCATGCTGGCCCTGACTCTGAGGCTGAGGTGGTGATTGAGACAGGGCATGGTGGTGCATGCTTGTGATCTCAGCCTTTGGGAGGCTGAAAACAGGAGAATCACTGGAAGGCTGAGCTGCATAGTGAGACCCTGTGGACCCTGTACTAAATACATAAAAAATAAAATAAAGCCGGGCGTGGTGGCGCATGCCTGTAATCCCAGCACTTGGGAGGCTGAGGCAGGAGGATTGTTGTGAGTTCGAGACCAGCCTGAGCTACAAAGTGAGCTTAAAGCCAGCCTGAACTGCATAACGAGACCCTGTCTCAAAAAGACAAAAAAAAAAAAATAATAATAAAATAAAGTTTAGAATCCAGAGATGATGAAACTGGTGATGCACAAGAAAAAAAAAATCCCCTTGATAGTTTTAAGATCTTCATTAGAGCATAAGAATCAATTTGTTTAATATTCACTTCCCTTAACCATCAAGCTCCTATGGAAAGGATTAGACAAGTATTTTCCAGAGGAACTACAGAGTTGGACCTTAGATACCCTCCCACACATATAATGTAGTACTCTACTCTGGGGTTAATTAAAGTGTGGCAAGTCTTCAGAAATCTCATATCTGGGGAAGGGTGTACACCATGTAATACCATACCACCACATGCCACTGCTCTGCAGGAATATGCAGTCATTGGGATCCTGCTGGCTCACAAACTCTCATTTTTAGTAATGAATTACCCAAGCACAGTTTTAAATCAAGATAGTCTATTTGTAAAAGAAAAAAGATAGATCACTTCCCTAAGAGAATAGTGTACTGGACATCAAAAGTGAAATATCTGTGGATTATTGTCCTGAGCTCCCTTTTTTTCAGAACTAGTGATTTCTTCCATCTCCCATGTGAACACCTAGAAGTTGTTGCCATTTGATAGGCTCACTGGGTGTCTTTTATCCTAACCTAGGCATCTCTAGCTACATTCTATTTAGCTGTTTGACCTCTTCTTGTCCATTTGTGATGGGAAGCTCATAGGAAGCTAACAGAATTAATGGTTATGTAAAAGGGACATGTATGTTTTATATATTATATAGTAATCATTAGGTGACTCTTTTCTTTTTTAATGTATTTTTGGTACAAGGTCTCACTACACAGATCAAACTTGTAGCTATCCTCCTGTTTTCAGCCTCCCAAGTGCTGGGACCACAGGTGCATGCCACTACACCGAATCTCAATCACAGTCTCAGCATGCCCAAGGGACAGGGCTGGCATAGAATACTGGGGATTGAACCTCAATTCCAGCACCTGCCTAAGCAGGCACTTTAGTCTGCTGAGCTATCTGGCTGACTATTTCTTATCTTTGCATTTTATCAGAGATGAGTGAGGGAAACTGTTTACCCTGGCCTCCCATGCTTTTCTGTTCTTGGATACATCCCTATGTTGCCTCTCAAATCTTCCTACAAAATTCTTATGTTAATTATGTTACCTGGTGCATTCTAGGGTCTGCTTTCTCTGTATGTACTTTCCTCTCTCTCTGTTTCTGTTTGTCTGTTTCTCTGATTCTCTGTCTCACTGCTTCTGGCTGTCTCTGTCTGTCACTCTTCTCTGTCTCTTTTTCTTTCTAATTGTTGGAATCTATCTGCAGAGGCAAAAATGCTTCCTTTAGTAAAGCTTCCTATTAATTTCTTTAACAAAGGTTAATGAAATCTTATTTCATTCATTTTCCTGCCTATGATCCCCAAGTCCCTACAAGAGGGCCTGTCAAACAAGTGAGGACTGTTTTTAAACCCTTAGGGCAATGCAGTCTGTGTTAGCTGGGTAGCTTGATCAGAAGGTAGTTTTTCACGTGTAAAATGAAATTTTGAGTCAGGGTGGAAAGGGATGCAGAAAATGCATCTTTCAAATCCGAATTTATAAACTATTCCATGTCTTTAAGAATCTGGACTAATGCCAGGCATGATACTGCATGGCAATAATTCCAGCATTTAGGAATCTGAAGCAGTAGGATTGCAGCAATTTTGAGCCCAGGCTTGTCTATACAGTGAGTTCAAAGCCAGTCTGAACTACAGAGTGAGACCCTATCTCTAAAGAAGAATTGGAAGAATCTTAAATAAAAGAGAATATGGTTTAGCCACTACCAGGTATAAAGACATCATCACCTCATTTATTACTCAGAGATCTTGAGCTAGCTTTTATCCTCAATAAATATTGTTTCTTTGTGAGGGAAAATAGTCAGCCATTTAAATGAATGAGTACAGACATTGGCTATAATGCCCATGCTGTTATTCCTTGAATCACCCAAATTTCTGAATTAATCCCTATCTCCATGAGAGGAAAGCAGAGCATTAATTTTAGGTGTATATAAATAGTGGCATTTAGGCAGAATAAGATATCTCATTGTAACATGAGATTTGGCATTTTAGTATAATTAGAAAGGCAAGAGACGACAAAAAATTTACCCCAAATACAACTAAAGGGCCGTGAGAAAAATATCTAAACATACATTTTGCAGTTATGCCTGATGGTCATATTGAATGAGGAGGGCCAGTAGCTATCAGAGACAAAAACTTGCTCCCAAATCAAGGAGAAAATTAATTTCTCTCCCTTAAGGATCTAATCATCAGGACTTCTGAGTAGTCATAACAATCAGAGTCATAGGAGCATACAAAAGGTGCTCCTGGTCCTCAGTTTACTTGTTGGATCAACTGGGTCCCAAGACTGGGTTTGACTCCAAAGACTGTTACCTCTGAGGCTAAATCCTACTTCCTGTTTCCCATTATAGAATGGGCAAGAGGCAGGTGTCTCTTAGGGACAAGGGTTCATAGACAGGAGAAAGGATCAAATAGAATCTTAAGTTTTGCTAAAGAAAGTAACAGGGAGTCATACTAAAGGCAGAGTTTTTGCCTCTGCAGTTAGCCTCCAACAATTAGAGAGAGAGAGAGAGAGAGAGAGAGAGAGCAGAACTACAAAGCACCACATGACATAATTAACATAAGAATTTAGCAGGAAGCATTGACAGGCAGCACAGAGATTTAATCAGGGACATGAAAGCCCAGGGAAACCAGTGCCCTCTGAAAAAATGAAAAGGAGACAAGAGCCACCCACCTAATGACTCTTATTTATTTATTTATTTATTAAGTAAAATAGCTATTTATTCAGCTTCTTGTAATACCATAATGTTCTGTGTATATACCACTATAATTAGCACACCCTTTGTTTCAGGAAAAATTGCACAGCAAATTAATGTCATATTACCTGATTACATAAAAATGTAACATGAAAATGATTTATCAGTTCCTCTTAATGTTTACTAGTAATTCAGTAAGAGATATGAGGCACAAAATCTTAGTAAAATATGACACAAGCACAGTAATACAATTCTCACTTAAATTTAATTTGTCATGCTTTGTTATGAATATACAAAAACAAACTTTTAAAACATTGTATTTATAAAAATTCTGGCAATAGCTTTATGTGACAATATACAGCACACCTGGCTTGCCACTCAACTTTTTTGTAAGTTTCAGCTTCAGTATGAAGCTGTTTAAAACAAAAACTCAAAACCTGCTTTTTACATGCTAAATATCTTGGCAAGAATGCCATTAAACATAGTAATGAACTTGAGACAGTACAATTAAGAGTTACCAAAAGCTAAACATTGCAGCCTGAACAACCTTCACACAAAAATAAAGTAACTATCATTGGTTGCATAAAATTTTCCTGACTGATTAAAACTTAGCAGTATAAAACATGCAGTTCAGTATCTTTAGCTATTAAGCTCAAAAAGTACCAGTGTCAGGCCAGGGAGATAGCTCAGTAGAATAAGTGCTTGCCTGGCAAGTACAAAGACCTGAGTTCAATGCCTGGTTCCACCAAAAAAAAAAATAGGACCAGTGTCTATATGAAACAGTTCCTCTCCAAAGCCAAAGTATTGTCAAAAATTAATTCAAATGACATAACATATTCTAAAGCTAAAAAATATTCAGTTTTTACTGCCAGTTGTGCTGAGAACTAACTACTGTGATGGACTATTGGACTATATTGAGTTACTTTGCTGAATTCGCCCACCTACAGTTGTTGGACTGGCATCAAGTATCAAAAGACCTTTAAAGACTTCTCCAAATACAGCTTCTTCAACTAAAATGAAACACCATCAATGACAAAATAAAACAAAAAAGGACGATATGTTGGGAGCCTCAGAAGCTAGGAAATTCATCAAATGTGTATAGGTGAGACTAGGCCTCAGTGCCTAAAGCAAACAAGCCTCTGTAATCCTGAGATAAACATCCCGTCTGGTTAAGGTCAGCTATTAGTCCCTAGGCAACATTGTGTCATGTGTTATTTTGCAAAACTATAAATAAAGAATTGTCTTGTTGTGGAAATAAAAAGAAAGAAAAATACCAATAGATTTTATCTATTTATAGATAGATAAAAACACATTAGCTAGCTAGCTAGATAAATAGATAGATAGACAGACAAGATAGTTAGGCTAGATATACAGACACTTTCTCTTAGTTTATTGAGAAGAAAGGGTTATACCAATATTCTTTAGACAAAATATCATGTTTGCATCTTGTCCCCTGAATAACTACCTCAAAGATAATAATATACAATAAGTGTATTAAGTATTGTAACTGTTCTACTAACCTGTTTTGAAGCTGTTTCATTCCTATTTTATCTTTTTTCTCAATGAAATGAATAAAAAAATAGATAAACATTCAGTTTTTGTTGATGTGGAGGTAAACTCAGAGCTTTGGGGCTTTCTCATGCTGCAAAGGGCTATTTCTGGTTCACTCAAAGCAGCAGATGACAAAGTCCACAGATGTCATTAAGCTAAGTAAAGGGCATGAGGGTTCATACCCAGCTTCGATCTCCCCAGGAAGCGTGGCTACTGTGTCCACAAAAGTAGGAGGTGTGAGGAACAAAAGCACACTATTCTGCTAGCTAAAGACAGCAAACTACTCCTACCTCCACAACAAAAGCTCCTTTCTGAGGTAAATAAGAAGTATTCAAGGGGGAAAAATTAAGGTAAATTTATTTATAGAGTAAGGATTGCAAAATATTAATGTAATCCCTACTTTAAAAAAATTATCTAGAGTCATCAGGCCATTTCTCATCATGTCATAAGATGTATCCAGATGCATCTCCTATTCATTTATCACTAGATACTTTTAGTAAAAAATATTAGCTTTCTTCCCAAATATTTTAAACATGAGTGTGACTGCAATGTATTATCTCTCAGGTTATCACACACTAGGGGAGAAAAAGTAGATGTTCAAGCAGCAAACAGCAATTATGGCCCTTGTGGCACTGAATGCCTTTTGAGTAGTCCAGGAACAGCCGGGCATGGTGGCGCAGGTCTGTAATCCCAGCACTCGGGAGGCTGAGGCAGGAGGATTGTTGTGAGTTTGAGACCACTCTGAGCTACAAAATGAGCTTAAGGCCAGCCTGAACTGCATAGCGAGACCCTGTCTCAAAAAGACAAAAAAAAAAAAAAAAAAAAAAAAAAACCCAGAGAATTTCACATTCATTCCATGAGTAGTCCAGGAACAATTCTAGAAATAAGAAAATTTATGCATGTCAGTAAATATATCGTGATAGCTCAGTGGTCTAAAGTGCGTGCTTGGTCAAGCTTAGTCAGGCACAAGGGACTGAGGTTTGATCTCTGGCACAACATGCTATGCCATCTTAGCCCTCAGGATGGGCTGAGCCACCCCAAAAATAAAAAAAAAATAATTTTTGAATGACTCTTTTTTAATATATAAAACACATATGAGCCCTTTAATCATTGACTTTAAGTTATCTTTTAATCTGCTCCTCCACATTTATCCATTATAAGAGACAGGAAGAAATCAAATGCTAAATGGAGGTGACCAGTTTAGAATAGCCACAGAACCAGTCAGATAGCAGCAACTCCTAAGTGCCTACATGGGGGAAGGTAAAATTTCTAGTCATAAATAAAAAGGTGAGGAAAAACCTCCATGGCCATTCCTTTCTAATGCTTCTTTTCCTCCCAAGGAACTGTTTATCTTTCTTTTTTGATCATTTCCAAATAAATCTTCTTTTACTTTAAACCCTGCCTCTGGAATTCATACTGAACACAATAATTTAGGATAACAGTAATTTTGTGTTCCTGCAGAGCAGTGATATGACTTGTCACTACGTGGTGTGGCATGGCATGGTGTACATCCATCACTAGACTTGAGATTTTGGTTCATGGTCTGGGAAGAAATAAAAGAAGATGGCTGAAAATAGTTAGCATCTATCCTTGAAGCTCTGGCCACAGATTACCTGAGATCAATTTCTAGGCTATCCCCTTATGGAGTTAGATATAAGAAACCTACCTCTCAAAAAGTATGTATTCCAGCTCCACTGAGCTCATTTTGGCAGCTCTGTTTATTTGGGACTACAGCCAAAGAACAATGTTAGAGCACTGTTTTAGTGAACTTTGACTTATAAACTCTAGACTCCTTCAGCCAAATTAAATGTGGTCACGATAGGCTGCAGATCTTAAGAGTTAGAAGTCAGATTTCATTAGACACTCTGGCTTGATCCCCCCTCTACTCTCATAAAAGGAATTGTGAAGCCTGTATTACCTCACTTTCCTTTCCAGTTTGATCCTCTGCTGGTGGAACAGACTTAGGTCTTGAGATTCCCACTCTCACCTTCCTAGGCTGTGAGGATGCATACATGAGCAGACCATCTCTTTAACTTACTTATAAGCAAGAAGACAAAATTTCTTTTTGTTAATCTTTATCCCAGTCTTTTCCTGTCACTCCATAATTTCCTAATGGGGGCACAGTTTTCCTAAAGATCAACAGGGAAACCCTAAAAATGTTTAAATCAGCCTTTCTCTTCTTAAATGCACATCTGAGGAAGGGCACTGACAAAATGTTTTGCTAATGTGTAAAATAAGGCTTACTAGGCAGTGGTACATGCTTCAGTTTGCCAGTATGGCTTTAATCTGTGAGTTTCTTAGATATATTACAGAGGCTGGGACATAAAGCCTTCTAGAATGTGTTTGAAACAAAACATAGCTTATCCTGCTGTTGAGAGAAATTATCTAGGTGATTTGGTAGATATCACAAAGTGTTCTGTAAATCCCTTTTTCTTGAAGCCATGAACAGGCTTTCTTCTAGGACCTTACCTTCCTCTCTTAGGAAATGATAGATCTCCTTGGGTTAGGAATTTTACATTAAAACATGGCCCTGGTCAGATCCCACCCCACCCTGCCAAGCTGACTGCTCTGTGTTAATCACACACATCCCACCTTCTCTCCCTAGAGGCAGAGGTGGCTATGGAGCCCCTACCTCAGCAATGCTCATCAGGTGGAGCTGGAGAAACCTCTAAAAGGGTCAAGACCACAGCCAGGACCTCCAAATGGGCAGGGGTCATGCTGGAGCAGATATATTATGTTCACCAGTCTCCCATTCTCCATCTCTTAATATGCTAGGAAAAGAGCTTACTTCCAGTCATATGAAGTTGCACAGCTTGCCACCCCAACACACACACACCATGCCTGCTATCTGAGCCATCCTTCCACACCCTGTCCAAAAAAAAAAAAAAAAAAAAAAAGACCCAAACAGACACCATTAAAATCTGGCTTTCATAGAATAGCCCCTTTGCAAAAGGAAGGATTCTCTAGAAAGCTCTCTAAATTTGAGATATAGAACAAATATCATTACCAGTGACATAAGGTCACCAGCGCCCTAATCTAATTACAGAGAAAGAGAGGAGAAAAGGAGAGGAGCGGAAGGGAGGGGAGGGGAGGGGAGGAGAGGAGAGGAGAGGAGAGACGAGAGACGAGAGAAGAGAGAAGAGAAGAGAAGAGAAGAGAAGAGAAGAGAAGAGAAGAGAAGAGAAGAGAAGAATGGAGAGAGCTGGTTTCAAGTCCATGTGTGAAGAAGGGACACAATTGTAAACCTGCATAGCAAGCTAGGGAGGAATGTTGAGGTGGCACTTAAACTTCCTGATAAATGGGAAGAATCTTGTCTCAGCTCAACAAAGCAGAAGAGGCATAGTTAGGTAGAAACTTGCCACAGGAAAGGTTGGGGCATAGGCTGGGTTTCTGTTAGCCTGAAAGCCACAGAAACTATGGCTAGGAAATACTCAACATGCAGAGATCCTTGCACTCAGTTTCTCTTTCTTTAGATGGGACTGAGCCATCAGCAAATCCACTACCATATTCACCTCTACAATGTCTCCTTTAACTCTGAAGTTAAATCCCCAAACCTTAAAAAATGAAGGCTCTTATCTTTTACTGTACTAGATGCCTCATAGGATACCAAGTGAAGTAGGTAAGTGAAGGAAGTATAAATGACAGTATCATCTGCCAATTACCCCTGTTTATTTTATTTTTTTAATTACCCCTGTTTAATAGAAACTTAAGAAAATGCAGTGAAATGGCTTATGTCCTACTGTTACTTATTATTAAAGGGTATCCTGACTGTATGGCTTAATGTCTTACTGATCTCCCTCTGTTAATTGCTTGAGGACAAATCAACTTTCTTAGTCTCAGGGACGACAGATCAGACCTTGAGACTCCAATAGAGAAAAAATACAAGCTAAAGACCAAAATATCATTAATATATGTCTCAGTGTACCATTGAGCCTCCTGAGTTAGATTCTTTGGGACAAAGTTCCCTCCCATTGTACCAGTGGGAAGTGATCCAATCCCAACAGAAAGAAAACACAACTCAGGCTTCCTTTCATGTTTCTCCTTATTTCAAAGAATACAGACACATGGAGGGAAAAAAGTAACAACAGATATAGATATGAATTATGTCATAAACTAAAATCTGGTTTGCCAGGTTCATAAAAAGCCATGACTAAATATCAGATTTCACTCTGGTTTATAAAAAGTTGTTCTATGTGTGCTTTTCCATCTGCCTATTCAATACCTATAGCTTTTCTTCTGAGATCAATTTTTTTCTCTTTTAGCCTTTCTTGTGTGAATTTGTATGCAAAACAATTTATATAAGTTAAAGTATTTATGTCTACAACTTAAATTGCCTTATAGATAAAATAAATGTCATTAAAGTTAAGAAAGTACTTCCATGGAGGTTGCCAGGCAATTAAAATGACAAGATTGGTTTTGTAAATGCAATGCCTCTTTTGTCTGTATGCAATAACTTAATAGTCTTTCATACAAAAATAATGTGTTAATTCATATGATCTCATAGGTTATCTGAAAAATTTGTTTAACTAAATGAGGGACTCTTGGGATTGAAAAAAAATACTGGACAAGACTCTCCATGCTGAATAAAAGTACACCAGTCTGGAAATATTTATTCTTATCTTTATTCACAAGTTGGATTTGCCAATAAATTTTTAAACCTTATTGGAGATACACTTTACTGTAAATATGTTATTGTAATGTGTTTACATTACTAATCATGAAAAGCTGAGTTTTCTGTGGATGAAACAATAACATTTTCTTCTTAAAAGATGTTTTTGGTACAAAATTAAATTAAGAAATAAATGTTTCCATATATTGTGACAGCCATCATTACTGGTTTTACTGGAATTTAAATGCATTTATGTCTTCTGTGTGTGCAGATCTTCAAAAATACAAAACTATGGTAGATATCTCCCTTTCTCTTACTAGTATTCCAGATACTTGTGATAAGAGATACATTTCAAGCCAGCATGACACCACCAGCCATATGATCCCTTTAAAGGTTTATGTGATGTGTATTTTATGCATATGTCACTACACTGGGTGGTGCTCAGGCACTTAAAGCCCAGACAATATCTAAAATTTAAAGACTAGAGATTAAAAACATATAAAGTACACCCACAGACAGGTACATTCTTCTAGGATTGCAGCATATTAATGAATAACATATTACATAAAAGTTTCTTTTTCTCATTTAATATCTTGTAGTCAGATAATGACAACTGACTAAAGAGCTATTCTATACTAAGATGAACATTTAAATATGCTTCAAAAATAATAATGCTATAATGAGTAAAATGCTACACTGTGATGTGGTCATAGATTTCAAATTTTCAGATAAAACTTTATAATTGTTGCCTTTTAACATTGTGCAAGGTTTTAACTTGTAAGACAATCACGATTGATAAGAAAATAAAAGTCCTTATATTTCAAACTGCTTGATAACCAGATTAGATTATAATAGCCATACTCACTACTCTCATTTTAATGCTGGTACAACTGACTTCAATGCTGAACAACTGAGACTTACAGACCAAAGTTAAAAATATAGCTGATCTTAAAGGATAGCCAATATTTGGTCCTAGGACTTGAGGGAACTCTAAAGAGTTCTATAGCTTTGTACAAGGAGACTGTTCGACCTCAGAGGATAGGAGTTAACCAGTTCATAGTGTGCCAAGAGGCAGGACCACCAAAGGAAAAAAAAAACTGTTCCATGCATTTAAAGGAAACTACATGATCAGACAAGACCATGACCCATTCTGGTGGCTGACACTTCAGAAAAGCTGAGAGGCTCTGTGCATGGTTCCAAAAGTAAAGGTGAAAGAGCATTAACTGATCTTGATAGACAGTATAAGTTTGATTTTGATTGTCATAGGTCTCATTTTAACCTGGTCTTGACCGCCCAGCAGAAAAGTATAGCCAAAGACATAAAGGTAGTAACAATACAGGTTAAACATCAAAATGGACACAAGTCACTATCTCTGCTCACTGTCCCCTGTAGTTTCTACCTATACCTGTAGACAGGTGTAAAAGGCTATTCCAGTTCTTTAAGAACAATGTCAGTGGGCCCGGGAAATGGCTCAGTGGAATAAGCATTTCCATGGCAAGTGCAAGTGCCTAAGTTCAATCCCCAGTTCCACAAACACACACAAAAAGAACTACATCAGACATGGCTCCCTTGCCAATTCACTTTTCCATTCTTATCCTCATGCTTTGGTCATGCATGCCTTAATCTCTTGGTAAAGTTTGTTTATTTTCTCCTAGAGGCTACCAAGACCCAAGTGCTCATACAGGTGAAATCCACGTTAGAGCCACCAGACTCCTTCTTGTGCTGAGACTCATCAAATAAACTTTCATCTGTTGTCCCCTAACAATGGCCCCATGCACCTTGAAGAAACCAGATGTGTTGCTACCAGTTTATACAGTAGCAGTTTGATGAACATCTCAGAGGGAAAAATGTAATGATAGAGGGGTCACATTCAGGAAAAAGGAAAAAAAATAGGATCTTTTTAGGCTTTATTAAAGAAATTAATAGGAAGGTTTGCTAAAGGCAGCTGTTGCCTCTGCAATTTGACTTCAGAAATTAGAAAGATAAAGGTAAAGAAAGAGAAACCAGACACAAGAAACATTCAAGTAACACAACATAAGAATTCAGCATGAAGAATCATAAGGCAAAACCTGAATTTAGCCAAGGACAATAGGGGCCATGATAATGAGCCCTCCTCATCTGATAAAATACAAAAGATAAAAGGAGCAAACCAGCTAAAGAATCTTATGGCATGATTTGATTTGTGGCTTAGGTTGCAGATTTTCTTTCGGATATCTCTTGTTGGACACATCCAACATAAGGAATCTTATGGTATGATTTGATTATATGCATATAAAATATATATAAAAGATATATATATATATGCATATATGAATATTCTCTCTTTAGCATCAGTATGTCATTACACTAGATTCATACATGACTCCTTTAATTAGTTTCTAACTCTAAAACTGCCCTTCTAGGAGACTCTCCTTCTCCACAATTGTCCATCACAAAAAGGTTCAGAAGGAGTCACGTGGCAGAAAGACCATAGACAGAGGTTCCCAGATTAGGACTAAAGATAGCTAGAGAGCAAATCAGATAGTAACAACTTCAAAGTTCCCACATGGGTGATGGTAAGAATCACTAGTCCTAAATAAAAAGGAGCTGAGGGCAAAACTCCACAAGTTTTCACTTTTGGAAGCTTCCTACTCTTCCAGAGTAGCTATCTTCTCTTTTCTCCACTATTTTACATATAAACAATTTCAAATAATTTAATAAACTCTGCATCTTTAATTCATTACTCTTGCTGAGAGTTTGTGATCCTGGTTGTTGTTTATCTAGCACAACAGCACTGAGGCAATGGAGTACACCTCCAGATCTGACATAATGGTGTAAACATTATTGTTACCAAAGAGGAGTAGGAAATATTTTAGTACTTTTCTCCACATTAAGAAACAATACCTCCCATGAGGCCATTTCCATCATCAAACGTTTGACACACTTGCAATTTCTAGGACAGTGCAATTCCTGGTACCACAGAGGTTTTCTTTTTGGACAGGATGTACAGGATCTCACTATGTAAATCAGACTCATAGTGATTCTCCTCTTTACAGCCTCACAAGTGCTGGATTACAGGCACATTCCACGACACCAAGTCTCAATCACTGTCACCCATGGCCCCTGAGTCTGCTGAATCAGGTGCTTTAATCTGCTGAGCTATTTGGCTGGCCCTTGACAGAGTATTTCTAAAGAAATGCTTTAATAATTTAGTAACATCCTTCCCCAGATTTTCTGTGTGTCTTCAACACTCATTCTGATGTCCAAGCATTGAATGCACAGGGACTGACACACTGGCAAGAAAGGATCGTAAAACTCTGCAGGAACCTGAGCTATGCTGGATGTGTCAAGCAAGAGATATCCAGAAAGAGAATCTGCAACCTAAGCCACAAATCAAATCATGCCATGTGCCTGTTAAGCATTCAAGTAATTTATACACTGAGCAGACAAGGAGTGATCAGCCACAGTAGGGCACTTATTCTTCAGCTCTTTCTGAGTGTCTCCCTTTCTTCCAAATCCTTTCCATATAAATGTAAGTGAATTAAAACTTGCCATTGATCCCTCATGTACACTTGTTCCACAATACTGCACACTGCCTTTCCATCAACTTGTCCAAAAGGCTTGAATCATAGATCAGGTACAGACCTTTCACGGACATCCAGATAACAAAATCATCTGCTATCTTTGCAAATGTGGGTTTCTTAGGAAAACTTTTTTTGTAAAAATAAATAAATGAAACAAATGTGTTTATTTGAAAAAAAAAGAAAAAGAAAAGAAACTATACCTGACACTTACATGTTAAGTAAGAGAGGAGGATTTCATTTTGACTAACAGTTTCAAAATTTTCTGCCTTTTGTCAACATTCTGCAATGAAGAAACAGCATGGTGGTGGAGCCTGGGTGGAAAGTAGCCACTAATTCCATGGCAGCTAACAAGCATAGAGAAAGATGAAAAGTCATGGAGGGAAATATATCACTTTCCATGTCACAGATCCATTGAGCTGCTTCTTTTGACCAGAACTCCATCTCAACATTTCACCTCTGGCTCTATAAAACATACATAGCTGTGCCTTTATAGAAATCACCAAAGTTTTCTCTGTTCCAGCACTGTTGAAATGTCCAAGTTCAAAACCTCCTCCAGTATTAAAGGCACACTTTCAGCTATGAGTCCCTGTAAAGATAAAAGATAAGGTTAAATATGTATACAATAGCATGAAGAATACTCCATTATTGCAAAAGGGATAAAGATAAAATGAATGCAGCATGGAAAACCAGCAGGGTAAACCTTAAGTCCTGCATTTCCTTTTCTAATTTCTTAGGAGCCATGGACAAAATATGAGCTCAAAGGGCTTTGGTGGCACTGTCCCTATAATAATGCTGATGTAAGCTTTGATGGAGTCTTTTCTATTTAATTCTACTCACTGCCTAGGCCTTTCCTCCGCTTCTTACTGCTATTTTTAAATTCTGCAGTTTCTACTAAACTTTGGTTTAACTCAAAAATTTTCATCAATACCTAACTTAGAAACATACTGTCTGATATCACAGGCCTCCTTCTGAAGTCTGTATGGAAGTTCTTCCTGACTCCACAATTTTTGCATTCTGCATGTTTGAAAAACAAGCACCACATTCAGGATCGTAAGATCTGCTGCCAGCTGAACTTTAGATATGGCTTACAGTGATGGCAGACCTTTGGAAAACATTTCCCTCTTTGGCCTTGATAGTGCAGGGCAACTGGAAGCTCTATTTTCAAATTTAAAAAACGCTTTTTTTTTAAAATCTTTGATCTTGCAATTTATGATGTATTACTGATTCTTGAGATACCCTCAAGCTATCTTTTCTATAGTCCTGGTGTAAAGTAAATGGCTTTTAAAATGCTAATCTTTTCATCCACCATGCTTTTCATGGCTCTAAGTTTAAAGGTACTTTCTTTATGATAAAATTGTAAAATTTTTTATGTTGCTTTTCCCTCTATTTGCTACTTATTCTAATTGCAGCTCTGGCTTACATCAATTAGCAATAATCATGCCAAGCCTATAAACTGCTTGTTTGTTTCTTTTTCCTTTTTTGGCTTTTTGTCCCAATCTACTCATTTTCTTTCTACCTTTCCTCAATTTACCTCTCTAGACTTAATTATATTTTTATATGAACGAATATGTTCTCTAACATTTCTGCTTAATTTCAATAATCCCTTGCTTATTTTTTCTCTTCTGACCTCTTGTCTAGTTTCCCAAAGCATGTTTGATATTTGTCCTCCAACCTTTCTTTGACTACTTCTTTTCAGTTATCTCGTTTCTCCACTACCTTTCTTTTTTTTTCCTTTTTTTAGTATTTAGAGCAGGGTGCACAGGGTGTACAGGGTCTCACTGCATAGATTGGACTCATAGTGATGTTCCTGTTTACAGTCTCACAAATGCTTGGATTACAGGTGCATGCCACCATGCCCAGTCTCAATTGCCATCTCAGTGCACCCGGGGGTAGGGAAGGCATAGCAGGCCAGGGGATTGATTAAAGTGTCTAAGCAGATGCTTCAATCTGCTAAGCTATTTGGCTGGCCCTCCACTATCTTTCTTAAATTTAAGCAGCAGATAGTAAAAACACTGTATTAAGGGAAAATGCTTTGTATGTAAGCTCCCAATTTATGATTAGCTCTATTTTGTAAATGTAGATTTTGTCCCTATGCTTTAAAGTACAAAATTAATAGTTACCACAGTTTCTGATTTTCTAAACTGTGGTTAATACTATCATAATTAATTACACTACTTTAACTATTATGTCATAACCCTTGTAACCAGTTGTTCTCATTTCTGTAACAAAAGTAGGAAGATCTGGGATAATAGCCACAGCACACACCAGCACCAAAGGACTGGGAACTGAGTCAAACAGATTCCAACATCTCTCTATTAATTCATTGGGAAAGTAAGATCTTGGGAAAAACTCAAACCAAGAACTTCTTCACATAGAAGACACCAATAAAGAACAGACTTCAATTAGAGGGGCCTTATTAAAAGTGAAAAATCTACTTACTACAAAAATGCACAATGATCACCGCATAAAAACACAAAAGCTTTTGAAATAGAAAATGGCAACACAAAGAAGAAAAATGCAACCACAAGCCTCCAGCCCATACAGGACATGTTCAGGACACAACCATATATAGGAAACTAGTTATGTGCTTTAAATTTCTGAAATGATAGTAACTAAAATACATAAACAAATCCATGAACCTATAGAGGAAATCAGGTAAGAAATGATTTATTATAAAAATAGAAATGACAGTATTCATAAAACAATTGCTCAGCAAATCTAGAGTAGAGATAGGTAAAAAATAGAGGAAGAAAGGAAAAGTTTGAAAATGATTAATGATCAATATGGGAAAGAAATGCCATTTATTCATTGGACTCAAACAGATATCTAGGATGCCAAAAACTCCACTGAAAGCTGGTAAAAATGTTTAAGTAAAACTTTCCATAGACTTTCAGATCTTGAGACAGGATCATAGCTAGTAGTCATGAAAGGAAAGATCTCCTAAAATAACAAGGGGTCAGGAAATAAAAGTTCAACAGCTGTAAGACAATGCAAAGAAATATTAGAGTGATTAGTTTCAATGAAAAATAGGTAACAACACAAATGATCAAAAAGACTATTTTTAGAAGTACTAGCAGCAAATCTCCCAAGCATGGGAAAAGAATCTGACAGAAAGATATATGAGGCATATAGAAATCCAATTTGTCATACCCAAATATATCTACACTAAAATCTATAATAATCAAGATTCATTCAACACAAGAATAGAATAAGAGAGAGAGAGAGAGAGAGACAGAGAGAGACAGAGAGACAAAGAGACAGAGAGACAGATTGATGGCAGGTTTTTCATCAAAGACCCTCAAGTCAAGATAGGCTTGAAGTAAAGTATTTCATCTCCTGAACATAAACAACTTTAAACCTAGATTGATGTGCCTCACAAAACTGTAGTTCAAAATTCATGCAAAAACAAGATATTCCATGACAAAGAATGAGCGAGGAAATCCATGACAACTAAAACAACATACAAACTGTACTGAAACACATTCTACAGAGATAAAAATAACCACCATTCCAAGAATAACAACAGAAAGAAACTACCAGGCAAGGCAAGTAATTAAACATAGAGGAAGGCCCAGCCAGACAGGTCAGTGGATGAAAGCACTTGCTTAAACAGACACAGGGTTCAATCCCTGGTGTGCCATGTCAGTCTTGTCCCCAGGACAATGAGATGGCCAATGAGACTGGGTGTGGTGGTGCACATCTGTAATCCCAGTGGTTGGAAGGTTTAAAACAGGAGGATCACTACAAGTCCAATCTGTGTATTGAGAACCTGTAGACTCTGCACTAAATATACTAAAACTAAATTAAAAATCATATAAAATACAATAAACATAGAGGAAAACCAGGGTACCAACAACAGAAAAATAACATGATGAAGATAAGCTAATACATACAGGTTATAACCATCAATGTAAATGGCCTCAATACACCAATCAAAAACCTGGCAGTGGCTGGGGAGATAGCTCGATGGTTTAAGTGCCTGCCTGGAAAGTGCAAGAACCCAGGGTTGATCCCATGATGTGCTGGCCCCCCTGGACATGGGCTTGATGTCACATTCCTGTAATCTCAGCACTGGGGAGGCCGAGAATGCAGGATCACTTTAAGTCTGAAATGCATAGAAACACCATGCACGAAATAATTTTTTTTTAAAAACCTGGTAGAATCAATCAAGAGAAAAGATCCAACAATATTTGTATATAAGAAACATGCTTAACTCAAAAAGGAATTTATAGACTGAATGCCAACAGATGGAAAACAATACTCCATGCAATAGGAACATACAAAAAGGCAGGGGTAGCTATGCTATGTGCATGCAATATGAGCTTCATAGTATGAATGATTCAAAGAGATAAAGAAGATAAAGAAATACATACCTGTTAGGGGAAAACTTTAAGAGCAATTGATAACAAACATAAACATGTATGCACTAAATATGAGAGCACCTAACAATATAAGATAAATACTAATAGACATAAAAATCAAATGAGCAATAACAATTGTAACAAGGGACTTTAATATTTCACTGGCCCAAACAGATAGATCAACTGGAAGAAAAAAGAAAAATGTCAGCAAATAGTATCAGAACTAAATCAAACTTGTGACGTAGTAAATGTTACCAAACAACATCAAAATACAAATTCTTCACATTTGCGTATGGGATTATCTCTAGAACAGATCCTGTACCAGGCCATAGAATGTGCTGAAGTGAATGCTAAGGACTTGAAATTATTTCATACATATTATCTGATAATAGGCAAATGAAATTAGAAATTAATGACAAAAGAAACTGTAAGTTTCCATAGACACTTGGAAATTAAATGACACTCTCTTGAACAACCAATGGTACACAGATGAAGTAAAAGAAGAAATTAAACACTGTCTACAATTAAATAAAAATACAAATTTTCAATACTTTAGAACCTGTGGGATTCTATGAAGGCAGTTTGCAGAGGAAAATTTATAGCACTGAATTCACAGAACAAGAAAACTTAATTAAAGGGCTGGTCAGGTAGCTCAGCACAATAAAGTGCTTAGTTAGAGAGGGGCAGGGCCTGGGTGTGCTGTGCTGGCCCTGCCCTTGGGGCAAGCAAGAAGGATGACTGAGACTGTGTGTGGTGGCACATGCCTGTAATCCCAGCACTTAGGTGACTGAAAACAGGAGGATTACTATGAATCTGATCTGTGTAGTGAGACCCTGTATTAAATACAAAAGAAAAAAAAGAAAGCATAACACGTACAAATAATATAATGCTACACTTTAAGTATTTATAAAAACTAAGATATAACAGGGCCCTCAAATTTAAAGACCCAATTCAGAAATGGGCATCTGAGATGAATACACACTTCTCAGAGGACGAAATTAAAGAAGTGAACAAATATATGAAAAAATGCTCCACATCGCTAGCCATTCGTGAAATGCAAATAAAAACAACACTGAGATACCATCTCACTCCAGAAAGAATGGCTAT
>PVKA01003204.1:0-113222 GCA_004027165.1 Ctenomys sociabilis
TTTTTTTTTTTTTTTTTTTTTTTTTTTTTTTTTTTTTTTTTTTTTTTTTTTTTTTTTTTGTCTTTTTTGAGACAGGGTCTCACTGTGCAGTTCAGGCTGGCCTTAAGCTCACTTTGTAGCTCAGGCTGGTCTCGAACTCACAACAATCCTCCTGCCTCAGCCTCCCTAGTGCTGGGATTTACAGGCATGCGCCACCATGCCCGGCTCATTTAGGTGTTTTTATATAACGGAGTATTACTCACCTATTAAGCAGTACTTTATTGTCTGACTGAATATGAAGATCTAAGGAGAAAAGCATAAATAATTGTTTGAAAGATTCAACACAGAGTGAGAATGATGCTACTACTACAAATAATAGGGACTTCTAAAGGTGAACCAATGCCAGGTGCATTGATGCAAAGGTTTAGTTTCTCCCATGTAGAGGTTGTGGTGGCGACATATCCAAGGTAAAACATAGAAGCAACTCCAGAAAATGTGTCACTGTACTATCTTGAAAAGAAGCCCAGAATAAATGATGCTAAGTTAAAGAATTATAAAGAGCAAATGAAACCCAGAGCACAAAGATGGAAGAAATCATAAATAATAGAGCAGAAATTAATTCAATTGAGATAAAGAAAACAGTTCAAAGAATCCACAAATCAAAAAGTTGGTTCTTTGAAAGACTAAATAAAATTGATAAGCATCTAGCCAACCTCATCAAAAAAGTGGAAAGAAAAAATTCAAATACAAGCAATAAGGAATGAAAAGGGTTAAATCACCACATACCCAGTGGAAATTCAAATTATCAATAGTTACTTTGAGAATATTTACACTTGGGCACTGGGGAGATGGCTCAGTGTAATAAGTGCTTCCCTTGCAAGCACAAGGGCCTGAGTTCAATCTGCGGTTCCGCCAAAAAAAAACAAAAAAAACAAAAAACAAAGAGAATATTTACATTCACAGAAGAGAAGACACAGAAGAAATGGACAGATTCCTTGAAAGGTATAAGTTACCAAAACTGAATCAAGAAGGCATGACAACTCTCAATAAGCCTATACCAGCCAACAAAATAGTAAACGTAATAAAAAGCATAGCAACAAAGAAAAGTCCAGATCCTGATGGATTCACAGCTGAATTCTACAAGAAGTTTATAGAAGATATAATCCCTACATTCCTCAAGCTCTTCAATGAAATTGAAAAGGAAGCAGTCCTCCAAAAATCATTTCTGGAGGCAAATATTATGCTGATTCCAACACCAGGAAAAGACACAACCAAAAAAGAGAACAACAGGCTAATCTCCCTCATGAACACAGATGCAAAAATTCTTAATAAAATCCTAGCAAATAGAATACAGCAAATCATCAAGAAGATCATACACCATGACCAGGTAGGATTTCAGTTTATTAGTATAGTGTATTACATTATAGAGTTGTGAATATACTCACAATGTAATACACTATATTAAAAACTGAAATCTAAAAACCACATGATCATCCCAATTGATGCAGAGAAAGGTTTGACAAAGTCCAACACTCATTCATGTTCAAAACCCTACAGAAAATTGGAATAGATGGACTCTACCTCAACTTGATAAAAGCGATCTGTGACAACTCAACAGCTAATAAAATTCTAATTGAAAAACTGAAATTCTTTACTCTTAGATCCTGTACAAGACAAGAATGTCCTCCATCAACCCTCCTATGCAATACAGTCTTGGAATCCTTAGCAACAGCCATTAGAAAAGAGAGAGCAATAAAAGGAATAAGAATAGGTAAAGAAGAAGTTAAATTATCACTATTTGGAGATGACATGATACTTCATGTGGAAGAACCAAAAATTTGCACCAAGAAGCTATTAGAATTGGTATGGAAATTCAGTAGCTTAAAGTCAATACTCAAAAGTCAATAGCATTCCTCTACACAGATAACAAACACACAGAGAGGGAAATTGTAGAAACTATAACTTACAATAGCACCGCGGAAAATGAAATACCTAGAACTTCACTTAACCAAGGAAGTCAAAGATCTTTTCATGGAAAATTACAACACCCTAAGAAAAGAGATTATAGAGAATTTCAGAAAATGGGAAGATATACCCTGCTCCTGGATAGGAAGAACCAACATTGTAGAGATGTCCATACTCCCAAAATTGTTGTATAGATTTAATGCAATTCCTATCAAACTGCCACCAACATGTCTCCCAGACATAGATAAATCATTCCTGAAATGTATTTGGAATCACAAGAGACCTAGAATAGCAAAGGCAATTATGGCCAACAAAGACAAGGCAGGAGACATCACAATTCCTGACTTGAAATTATACTACAAAGCCACTGTGATAAAATCCACATGGTATTGGCAATGAAATAAACCTGAGGATCAATGGAATGGAATAGAAGATGCAGAGGCCTCTACGAATGCACTCAGCCACCTGATCTTCACTAAAGGGACCAAACAAGCTTACTAGAAGTAAGATAGCCTCTTAACAAATGGTGCTTGAAAAACTGGCTTTCTACATGCCAAAACTTAAAACTTGACCCAGCTCTATCACTATGCGCTAAGGTAAAGTCAAAATGAATTAATGACCTAAACATTAAAACAGAAACAATCTCCTGGAACAGAAAGTAGGAGGAACACTTGAAGACATAGGGGTAGGCAAAGAGTTCATGAAAAAACATGTATTCACAAGGGAAACACTTGAAAGACTCAACAACTGGGATCAACACTTCTTAAGGAGTTTCTGCACATCAAAAGAAATTGTCAACAAAGTGAAAAGACAACCCACAAATTTTTTAAAAATCCTAACTAATAAGCAATCAGACATAGGTCTGCCCTCTAGAATATATAAAGAACTAAGACATATTATGGCTCTCAAATTTAAAATCCCAATTCAGAAATGGACATCTGAGATGAATACACACTTCTCAGAGGATGAAATTAAAGAAGTGAATAAATATATGAAAAAATGCTCCACATCGTTAGTCATACATGAAATGCAAATTAGAAAAATAAGGAGATACCGTCTCACTCCAGAAAGAATGCTTATCAAAACACAATCATCCAACAGCAAATGTTTGAGAGGTTGTGGGGAAAAGGGAACACTTCTCCACTGCTGGAGGGAATGTAGACTGGTACAACCATTGTGTAGGTCAGTGTAGAGACTCCTCAAAAGAGTAAGACTGGAAATCCCATTCAAGTTGGCTATCCCCCTACTGGGAATTTTCCCAGAGGAATTGAAAACAGTATATTATAGCAATATATTTGTACCTATGTTTATAGCAGCACAATTTGTGATAGCAAAATCTTGGAAACAACCAAGATTTCCATCACATGAGGAATGGTTGAAAAAGATGTGGTATTTCTATATAATGGAGTATTACTCAGCTATAAAGAATGATAAACTTGATGCATTTATATTTAAGTGGATACAACTAGAACATATACTCGTAAGTGAAATAAACCAGACGCACATGTACAAATATCGTATAGTTTCCCTAGTATAAGAAGTGAAAAGATGAAATACAAATAGAAATGTACAACAACTAAAAAGAATTGAGTCAGATAGCTAGGGCAAACTCTACAGCATATGCTGCAGGGTAGTAATTAGCTTTTCTTCTGGATGGTTAACAACCTAAGTTCGCAGATCAAACATTGGAGTAATAGAAGGGCTGCAAGGCCAGCCAACATTTTCTCCATAGCCTTTCAAGGTTAGCGAAGACTCAGGACATAGGAGAAACTGTTGTGTCCCAAATTTTCTGATCAAGGAAATTATGGAGCTACAGAAGAAGGCAATATAGTGTGCCTGGGGAGAGTCCCATGGAAAGAAAACTTTCTCTTAGGCTTTCACAGAGAGCAAACTGGTCAAGCCATGGCCATGACTCATCCACATGGCTGATGTAGACAAAGGATCTGCAGAGTGAGGTACAGGATTACAAGATAAACCCTGAGGGGACTTGACTGACCTCATCAGATACAAAAGCTACGTTTTTTGTTATATGGGTCTTGCTTTATCTCGGTCTTGACCATCCAGCAGAAAAGTATAAAAATGAGGTATATAACTTGGGGCCATTATAATAAGTTGAGCTGCAAATGGCTATAGTCAACAACTTGTTTATATAACTCACTATTATTGTGAAATGCTGGACTGGTGTTGGATTGTGTCACCAAGTTCAGATACCTAAATTTGTTTAATGACAATGGAGTGCCCATCTTTGACAGGCATAGACAAAAAAAGAGGGATACAAATAAAGAACCATGATATATTTGTGTAAACATTACAGTTAGGATAAATATGCAGTGCTTCTGCATAATTCTATGAGAGGCAAGATTTGCACTGATAGTGGTTGGACAGGATATTATGTCGGCTTCTAGTACTTAGGACAACCCCTAGGAAGATAACAAAATAGAAAGTATTAATTATTGAAACTGTGCTATAATTCAGCTTTAAAAAATAAGATAAGTATACAGCTGTATTCTCTTAATTCATTGATTAGAGACATCTGCTATAATAATGTCTGTAAGTAGAATATCATATATAAACCTTGTATGATAACAAACCATTACATAAACAAGTTGCAATGTATTAAGTATTGAATCTGTCCTGTTAATTTGTTTTGAAACTCACTGCTATTTATTCTACAATAGAAAACAAACAAACAAAAAGAATTATACCATAATAAAGAACGAGATCTAATTTCACATCTTCCAAGAGAGCTTTCACAGAAAATATCAGAGAGAATGAACTGTTGGTGATGCTGTGGTTGGAATGCAGAATGGTATAGCTACTTAGGGCAGAAGGTCCTGCAATGGCAAATGTAAATTTGCCATTCAGCCTGATTTTCTGCCATTAGAAATCTAATCAGTGAAGGTGAAAGCAGATGCCATCACAGAGGCCAAAATATTCACAGTAGCATCATCCATAAAATTCAAAGTCAGAAGAATAAGGTGTTTATCAATTAGTCATGGATAATCTGATTATGGTGTGCATATATAATAAAATACTGCTCCATAGGAAAAGTACTCACCAAAGACATCATGCTAAGTCAATGAAACCAAATGTAAAATTCTCTATATAACTGATTCTATTTATTAGATATATCCAAAACAATTAAATTTTGCAGGAAATAGTTGGACACACCTGTATTCCCAGCACACAGGAGTCTGAGGCAGGAGTATCCCTGCAGTTTGATGGTAGCCTGAACTATATAGTAAGTTTAATGCTAGCATCAACTATTTAAAGAGACATTGTCTTGTAAAATAAGCATAGCTTTGGAAATAGAATGCAGGTCTTGAACTTTGAGTAAGAGCAAGAATTAGCCACAGACCACCTGAGAGAATTTCTAAGGTGATGGAACAATATTAACAATGGATTGCAGTATTGTTTTGCTGATCCCATAAATTTACTGAAAGCTATTAACACACATACTGATGATGAAGGAAGGGAATGGTGTGCATGCTACATGTTAACAAAGTTATTAAAATTATAGTTTTGAAGTGGCAAGTGAAGTCTGAGTGCTTGCTGTAAGAACAGTGGTCGTGTCATCCTCGGATGTTCATACTGAAGGGAAGAGCAGCAGAGCTTGGAGCCTACAACAGAAGTGAGGGGATGTTTTCAGTCTGTGCAGCAGAAGGAAGAGGCCCTGATGACACAAACACATGAAGGATGAGAAGACCTGTGGAGAGGGAAAAAATCAACAGAAGGAGATAATTAAGCATATGTTGCATTCAATAATGTTAAGTGCTACAGAGGAACCAAGTCACAAAGAAAACACATGGAAGTTGCAGCCTAATTGTTAAAATTATTGAAGATTCTAGAAATGCAAAGATAAAAGCAAAAAAGTAATTTAGAGTGAGAAAAATGAGCAGATAAATTCAGCAGCTTGCTTTTGGAAAAGACCAGTCTAACCTTTTTAAAGAAAATTATCTAAAGGGGCCGGCCAAATAGCTCAGGGGATTAAAGCATCACAAGCAGGCACAGGGACCTAAGATTCAATGCCTGGGCCTGCCTTGCCTGCTCCACCTCCCAAGCGCACTGAGACTGCAATCGAGATTGGGTGTGGTGGCCGTGTGCCTGTAATCTCAGCTCTTAGGAGACTGTAAACAGGAGGATCATTACTGCGTCAGATCTAGTAGTGAGACCCTGAACTCCTTGTAGACCCTTCCCTAAACTACATAAATTTTAATAAAAGGAAAATTGTTTGAAATTGTGATCAGTGGAGTATAGAAAAACGCAATCACAGACCTAAAAGCACAGCTCCTTCCTTACGACAATAAAGTATAAAATTGTTAAACTTAAAATATGAAAACCACAATTTTCTAGGAAAGGAATTATACATTGTTAAGTAGGCTGGAGATTTAAAGATCATGAATATGCAGCTGAGAAAACCATTTATTTAAATCGTCTAACAATTCTTAAGTGAAGCAATCTCCTCAGAATGTTTAATCAAACCCCCATAGGAGGCGGTGAGCACTTAAGCTTTCCTCAACTTCTTTAACCTTCAACTTAGAGACCTTCTGAAATGAAAACAAACCACTACTCAATAAGTTATTGCACATATTTAATAAAATAAAATAATGTGACAAAACAGCGTACACAGCCTGACTCCTAAAGTTAGAGAGACCGTTGGACGCCACTACCATGTAGTCGACTAGCTGGTAGGACTCGTGCATCAGACTTGTCTGCGAGTTAAGCAAATACTCTTTTTTATCTAAGAAATAAATCTCACATCATTATCTCTGCTACATTATGTCATCCTGGCTATAAAATGTCACTCTTTGTGAGGTCCTGAGCCTATAAACAGCACTTACAATCAGAACACGTACGCCATAGAGCTTTCTGGTTTTGAAAATGAACAAAGTCAAGTCCTACGAGTAACAAGACATGGGGTAGTCTGAGAAATCAGAGCTACATTACAATTCTATCAGCACCACTTCATTGCTAAGCTCTAAAGAAATTAAATTCATCTACCTGTACGCCAGCCCCGGAGTGACACTACGGCTCACATGTCCATGGGTCAGGTGCTGTCTGGGTCATATTCCCTAGGAGGCTGCTGGAATCCTGAACTTTTTAGAGCTTTCAATGACAGCGAACAGCCAACTAAGGGGCATGTGCCTTTTGACCGCATGGGTGGTTTCAGAGAACTCACCCTACCCCCAAAAGTCTATGTGGGTATTTCCACACACCCTGAAACGCCCACAGCACATTTGCTTTTTGGAATTAAGGTGGACAATCAAAGCCCAGCGGAAGATGAGATCTGAGAAGCGGGCCTCCCTCCTAGGGCACTTCCTTTCCTCAGCCTTATCTCTTACCCTCTTTATTGAGTGGATTTTAAGTTCTTCCATTCCACCGCTTCTCTGTTTATGACATTTTTATGAGCTTTGCGCATTGTCTTCTTTCCTTTTTTCCTCAAAATCAGACTAAATGTGAAAACCAAGGTGAAGATTGTGATGATTAAGATGCCAGCGCTATCCAACTCCATAAAACCCAGGGAAATAGATGAATCTAGCAATATTTATAAATAAGAAGACATGGGGAAAGGGAGAGATGAGAAAGACAGAGCCAAGATGCCTGTTCCCTCACGCCCGCTTGCCTTCCACTTGGCCTGTACAGCCTCCCAGGCTGAGCACACAGAGCTCTTGAACTCGGGGAGGGGAAGGGTTTCGCTTAAGCCCGCAGCACTGCTGGGGCTCTGGCCTCTCCTTAGCCTGTACCATTTGAGAGTCGCTCCCCAGGAACCCAACGCCCCTCTCCATAGCTCGCTTTTCCTCCAGGCCTGATTTCTTGGCCGACTTTTCCTCCTTGCCTATGGAAATGTTTTAGCGTTAATTTGAGCCTGGTTTTTCACACCCCCTACTAAGCACTAAAAAAAGGAATTCGCAGAAATGCATGGGGTGCTATCAGTGACATTTTCACAAGTGTTAAAAGAATTTTTGTGTTATTATCTTTTTTTTTTTTTTTTTTTCTAAAAGTCTTTTCTGGTTATGTCTTGTACTCAGACTAACTACTTTGACAATAATGACACAGTGTAACAGCTATTATCATTCTGTTGTGGTTCAATTATGAAATTCTCTTTTATTTTTTTCATAAATTAAAAGAGAAATGAATATTAAATGTACTTCAGACTAAGCTCTTCAATTTGTGTAGTTCACAGGGTGACACAGATTAGTCATAGTTTAAGCATGTTATATTTACAAAATTCAAACTTTTAACTTAGATAGGTTTTAAACTCAGACCTTCCACTGCACCTAAGTAAACTCCTATTCATTTTTCCATGAGCAACTCTCTCCAACTACTCACCTCATCTCTCTGCCATGTTGCTCCTGAGGAGGCTCATGTTTCATCAAATTTGTTGCTCATATTAACAGATACAGTTATGGAAACTTGGATGTAGGATCACATACTACTGCTCATGTTCCAGAAACCATAATTTTTTGTTCTTAACCCTCTTGTTTTTCATTTTGTCTTTTTTAAAATTTATTTTGAAGATAGCATAGTAATAATTGATATGGCATTCAAAATGATACACATTCAAAAGGCTTGAAAATCTGTAGCATACGTATTATTTTATGTTACCCTGTTTCTGTTGTTGTTCCTGATTTTTGTTCTTGCTTTGGACTTTCACTTTTCAAAATGAAATAATAAAATTAAACTTTAAAAATAAGTGTATGTTTTCATAGAATGCAGGTGTTTACTGCTTTAAATAGTGTATATGCACTCACCAAAAAAAATCAGTCCTGCACATTTAGATGAAGTTGTTTGCTACTATACTGACATAGGGCTCAATCAGATTTTGGAGAATACATCACAGGCACGTGGGCCATGTGATTAGTGACTGCGAGTGCTATCCTGGGGACTGAGTCTCTGCCCTGAGAACACATTAAAATAAAAATCCACCATTTCAATAATACTGATTAGTAACAATCAAGACCAAGGTGTTGTACTGAGGGAGGTGAAGTGTATTATTTAATTCAAAGTGCTGTAACAAAATACCAAAGACAGGGTAACCCTGAACAGAAGCTTACCTTTTCTATGTCTCCAAAGTCTGGAAGTCCAAGCCCAGGATAGAGACATTGCTGGGATCTAAGGAGGGTGCTCTGCATTGTATGAAGACACCCACCTTTTGCATCTCCACATGGTAGGGTGAGTTACTTTTTATATCTCTTTATAAATCCAAGCCCAAGAGGTGTGTCCCATCCACATCATTTAGTTTGAGCCAATCATTTCCCAAGCGATCTACCTCTGAATACTGTCATCCTCGAAGTGAGAACTCTAAGCTATGGATTCCAGTAGGATGCACATCCCATCAAAGCGATCAGCCATGTAATATGGCAACCATTGTTTGCTGTTAGTGTATCTTGAACTCAGTAGCACCTGAGAAGAGACAGTCTTCTCAAAGTTTTCTGCAGCTGAATTCAAGTTCATCCTCCCATCCTGTTTTGGGGTACTTGGCCTGTAGTTAATAGGATAGACCACAACAATCAATATTCAAATTCATCTTTTTGTGTTTTATACATTAAGTTTGGGATTTTCGCAACTTTGGAATAGATAGAACCTCCAAGCTTTGAAATACTTTCTTAGACTTTATTTTGTAAATGCCTTCCTCAAGCAAAAGTGAAAATGACAAATGGAAGAGGAAAAGAGGAAAGTCCTACAGCCTAGGAAATTCTCTATGTGCTATATTGTTCTTTGAGTTTCTGATTTCATTAGTGATGAATCTAGTAAGCTATACCTGTACTCATTATATATATGTTTAATAACAAGAAAGCTTCCAGACATTAAAAAATCTCCTTTTAGTTTTTTGTATCTTTTTTTGTAATAATCCTAAGAAAAATTTTTGCTTTTATTTTTTGAGATAATTCTTGCCATTTAGTTCAGGATGGCCCTAAATTCACTATGTAGTACAGGACAGCCCTGAATTCACAGCAAGCCTCCTGCCTCAGCTTCTGGAGTGCTGGGATTACAGGTGTGCATCACCCTGTAATCACACACCAGCAGAAAATGCAGATTAACACACTTAGTCTTTGTTCTAGCAAAGTTGATTGTTATGTTGCTTTCTAATTATGAGCTTTTTCTAACTACATTTAACTGATAACTTCCATGTTTAAGGTTCAGTAAAATGGTAGAAGGTGGAAATGTTGATCATATGAAGTATGAATAAAAGTTTAATGAACTATGTGCTTACAAGTCATTAGTCTTCTAAGACACATTGTCATCAGTCCTCTTCAGAACAGTCCATCTCACACCAAGGACACTTACCCCACCTCTGCTGCTACTTTCTGAAGCAGTTCATTCAGACAGTCCTCCTCTGTGCGTGTCTTCACTTCCACTCTTGTGCTGGCCTTCATGTGCTCAATCAGTTCCAAAGGTTCGCCTTCCATGGTCATTTTCACTTTGCAGAAGAACCAAATTAGGATAGGATACACCTTAAAGCTCCCAAGAGTTTGCCTTTTTACAGCACACAGAAAGAGCATTTGCCATATTTTTTATAACATACTATAAAGACACTCCAGAAAGAACACATTCAGAACTGCTTCAGACAGTGGCAAGGGTGGCAGGGTAAGTGTGTTTGAAGCGAGGTGAAATAGTTTTTAGGAGGATTAATGGCAACATGTGGAAATCTAACTATGTACTGTAATTTTGAAATGCTCCTGTATTTTCTTTATCTCTATATAGATTTAATGCATCTATTTTTATATTTCAATTTTGTTACTGTCTCCGCATTATTTGACACTGACCCAAGCCCATAATATGCTCTCAAGGATTCCACTACAGAAATTGCTGTAACAGCATAAGCTAGCAGCAGGTGGACCACAGGGGGTCATTTTGCAGCTCAAGAGAAGTGTGCAGAAGGCTCTCTGAATGAGAGTTCTCAAATGAGAGCTCTCAAAGGGTTGCAGCATGACAGGGAGGAACATGCAGAGACGCCCATGGAGGACTCAAAGGACAGTCGGGGAAGACAGACAGCACCTGCACCCATCGCATGGAGGGAAATGAGGAGGGTGGATGGCAAGCAGTGAAGAGAAAGAGCACAGACTGACCTGGGGAGAGAAAGAAATCATTTCTTACAAAGTCGAACAAGTGATGAGATGGTTTTAAACATTTAGGTTCACAAATAAAAATGCATATTAAATGATCATAGATAAATGTGTTACATGCCATTCCTGGAAGTCAGTATTCTTTAAACATTTAAAATTTTAGCGTAATAAAATGGATATGAAGAAAATAAGGACACCTGATTTAATGTATAATAATTTGCTCTTATCCTGAAATATAATTTATTTTTTAAATTATTTTTAAATTTTTGGGAGCAGGATCTCACTATGCAGCTCACATTCATAGTGATCTCCCTGTTTTATGCCTCGCTAGTGCTGAAGTATGACTTGATGAAATTTAAACCACAGTTTGATCACTTACTTTGTTTCAGCTATGTACATTTTTTTAATTTTCTCACCTTTCGGGAGGCACTTGAAGAAAGGTCTTACTATGTTACTCAGGCTGTCCTCCATCTCATTGTGTGGCCCAGTCAGGCCTTAATTTCCCAAAATTCAGTCTTCCTCAGCCTCTTGAGCTGGGACTGTAGGTGTGCATACCATCCTGGTTATTTCCTTATCTTTATAAGTCATTTTTTTCCATTTAAAACTGCATAGGATTAACTGATTTTGTAAACATAAATGCTTGCAAGCTATTGATTGTTAGTTTTAAAAACTGATACATAACCCAATAATTTTTTTGTATTATTCAAAGTAAAGGCTGGGGATATAGCTTAGTAGCACAGTCCTGCCTGGCAAGTGCAAGGTCCTGAGTTTCATTCCAAGGGCCAAAATAAATAAATAAATAAATAAACAAACAAATAAATAAATAAATAAAATAGAAAAGTAAGAGCAGAGGAAAAAACTGTAGTATTTTAACATTTACAAGTAAAACATGTTCAAACCCATATTCTGCATAGAAAAAAACTATAATCCTAGTGAGCTTGTCTTTTATGTGTTGGTCTGGGTTTGATCATGTTGCTATTGTGTCTAAAATTGTATCCATTGCCTGAAACATCTTGAAGAATTTGTCTATATGTAAGAAAAGAATTTTCCCTAGAATTACTCAGAAACTGGAGACCATCAGTCTTCTGGGTTAACCAATGGGTTCAATTTTCAAGAGGACACCTTGGCACCAGCTCATTAGTTTATTGTGTTATTTTGGTTACCCATTTCTCCATTTGCCCATATTAATGATTCTTTGTTTGTTTGTTTGTTTTTACTTTCTGCTTCTGTTCTGAATTGATTCCATTCAACTACAATAGTGTTGTGATCCTTTCCTTTTCTCCAGCCTATGCCTAACACAGGACCTTGTATCTTGGTGCCTACTTTACTTGTATTGAGAATTTGAGACACCAAAAGTGAGTGAATAAATTGTATACTGCACAAGGAATCTTAAAAGTTGTTCACTAACAGCTATTCTTCTGTATAGTTCTAGCCGTTTTCTACCATGAGTAACATCTCATTCAACATGGCTTTCTGTGTTGGCCCTAACGTTCCATGTATTCTTATGTCTACTAAGTAAACATCTAACACCTATTGTTCACCTTCCATTCAGAGCAGATTAGCCCTCTCTCTTCTGTTCCAAGTGATGTTTAGATCTGTTTCTACACTTATATACTCATGACTGATTTGCCAAATAAAGGATTACTAATTTTAATTGCTACTCATTTAATACCATACAACTTGAAGGTTCATTGTTCTGTTATCTTATTCTAAAAATGGTTGAAACCTGCTGTGTAGAGTGAGGTCATACACATCCTAATTTTTATTTCATTTTTCTCATACATCTGTTTACAATAACTACAACAATAGACCAATCACCATGATGCCAAGAAACTGTTCTTCAATCATCAAAAATCTGATAGTAAGAAATTCTATTAATTGTTCAATTTTACTGCTAATCTAATAATAATGCCCAAAGCTTAGGTTTAAAATTCAATACTTGCTCTCCTTTCCTTTATTTCTAGTTTAATTTGAATTTTTTTTTCCATTTCCCAATATCTGTTATACATTTTGGTTCTTACTTACATTTTCAGTTTCTCATAGGAGAGAAGCAACACAATTTTTAAACACACGTGCTTCATTTTTTCACTTGAGAGTACAGTCTCAGGGAAAGGGGGAAAGAAAAGACAAGAAAAAAAGAATAGAAGGAAAAACATAAACAAAAGTTTTATAAATAAGGAGTGGGAAGAGAGATTAAACAGGGAGGGTGATGGGAGAAAATGAACAAGCGACTCCTACTGTTGCTTGTAGGAGTGTCAGCTGGCACAGCCACTATGGAAATCAGTGTAGAGATTCCTCAAAAGACTAAGAGGTGTGGTCCTGTTCAACCCAGCTATTCCCCTCCTGGGTATTTTTCCAAAAAAGTAGAAATATCATACCACAGTGATATATGTTCTTCCATGTTTGTAGCATTGCAATTTTTCATAGCTAAATTTGGGAAACCACCCAAATGCCCATCAACTGAGAAATTAATGAAAAGAAGGTAATATTTTTATACAATAGAGTAACTCAGCTATCAGAAAAGATAAACTGAGGCTTTGATAGGTAAATGGATACTTACTACTACAGACGATATTCATAGGTGAAATAAACCAAACACTATTATCTCCCTAGTATAAGAACCTGAAATAGTAAATAAAATCTGCAAATTATAATAGATACTGTGAAAGAGGAAGAAACTGTTTAAAATGAAGGAATAGCTGAGGTGAAAGAAAGAAGAAAAAAATACATACCTATATACACAGGATAGCTTGGATAATTGTATTGCTGATTTTTACTAGTCTACTGAAAGGAATAATTAACACAAACTTCTTTTGCTGCATTTTCTCACCAATTTTACTTGCTCAGATCTGGTAATCTGAACCACCAAGTTGAATACTATATTCAACATAATAATCGTTGAACTCCTATTATATTGTTTAATGAAATTCTGCATATTTCTTTTTTTTTACTTTCCATCATTTTTGTTCTTAAAAAAAATATACACATTTGCAGATACAAATTCCCTACAATGAATGTGCTCATTATATATGTTCAAAATGTGTCAACAGAACAAAAGTTTGAAAAATTCAAGACTTCTGACACATTACATAAATAGCTTTCAATCACCTTGTTAAAGATAGGGGCTTAATAATGTAGAGTCAGAAAGAAAAAAACTAGAAGGAAAGCAAAAGAATCTCTCCTCTGGAAAGAAAAAGGCATTCTTTAATCTCTGGACAGAGACAGAGACGGAGACTGAGACTCTTTTCTCTTTTGGCATTGGGTTTAGGGTACCCATATTTCCTTGGTCTCTATATTTATGGCTGACTGTAGAGTGACAAGAGTTTCCCATTTACATTTCCTCAAAAGGTTTTTCACTTTGCAGCTCGAACAGTTGTTTTTCAGAAAAAAAAGTTTTGTTTTTTTTTTTGTTTTTTTTTTTTTTTCCAGGGTCTCACTATGCAGTTTGGACTCATAATTATCCTCCTGTTTTCTGCCTCTGTAGTGATTACAGGCATGCACCACCACACCTGGACTCCATCAGAAGCTTGGGGTGGGGCTGGTTGGGCATGCAATGCCAGGGTTCAAACCCTGGCCCCTGTGTTTGCATAAGCAAGTGCTTAGTCTGCTGAGCTATCTCACTGGCCCTTAAAATTAGATATCTTTGAAGGGCAAAATTTTGCAATGTTTCTCCTATACATTGTTATACTAGGCTTATCTGACATAGCCTGAAGATACTGCACAGCACAGCACAGGCACTTAAGAGTAAAGCTCAAGATCAAATGGGGAAGTGTTCATGGGTAACCTCTTTGAGGTGTCTTGACCTGCGTTCTTTTTTGGTTGTGCAAAGCCTACTTTAAGGTTTTGATATTTTGCAAAGTTGTTTCTACACCAAAGGCTTGATTTCACTCTGTGGCTATTTCTTTTTTATGACAGCTTTAAGTTTTAAATGAAACCAAATCTCAATGCAATGTGGATTCCAAGTGCATCTCTAACCTGCCTGGTCCCTGGTGCCACTGGCCTGACACCCTCATTGCCAAGGGTGGGATGTCCAGAGCTGGGCAAGGGTAGCACAGGATAGGCTGGGTGTGTGGGGTGGGTGGGCTGAGGGCAGAGAAAGACGGTGTCCCTGTGGCTCATGTTGTATAAGTGACATCGGGGTGGGAGCTGGCAGAAAGTGGTGGACTCTTAGTGGAAGGACCCCGAGGGATACCTACCATGTGTTATGCAGAGCCTGGCTCCTGGAGGCACTGAGCTGTAGATCAATGTGCAACGTGAGTCTGTGCTCTGTTTCCCCAGCTCTCCTGTCCCACCCAGCTTGTGACTCAAGTAACTTGGACTCTACCAGAGCATGTGAGGGATATCATCCACTTGGAAATGAGTCACCTTTTGGGGAGTAGGTGGCAGCAAGGTCCCATTGACCTTATTTCTTAGGTTGGAAATAATTCTTGTATTTTTGTTTTAAAATGAATGAAATCAGGGCAGAGAATATAAATGTGTTGCACAAATAAGCAGGTCAGACCTTTGAGTGTAAGCACATCTCTTCTAACACAGCATTTCGATTAAAGCAAGTATCTAGGTTACTAAATTCCCTTAATAGGGAAAAGAGCTTTACATCTGTACTGATTAAGTTCCTGTAAAAGCTTGGATTTATATTTGTAGGCCTTTCTGGATGAGAACTAGAGTATTCACACTGGGGTTGCTCTGTAGAGAAATGTAAGTTGTGACTGAGAGTAAACATGGAAGCCTTTTTGTCTCACCTACTCTTCTGTTGTCACTGGTCCAAAATACCCAACATGCAAAATGAAGGAAGGAAAGGTTTATTTATTTAGTTGACAGTTACTGGAGGCTTCAGGCCATACTCAGGTGGCTCCAAGGCGGACTGGCACATGGCCGAGGGCAGCAATTCAGGGTGACAGAAGGCAGCAAAACAGCAAGAGCAAAGAGGCGGAGCAACAGTAACAAGGGCAACAAAGAGCAAAACTGTTCCTCTGTCTCTCTTATATTGCATTCAGGTTATCCGCTCCAGGCTGTGTATAGCATACACATCCATAACCCCTGCAGTACTCAGACACATAATCTCAGCCTTGGATCATGAATTAATCATAAACTGCAGAACTGTGCTTCACTGAGTGCATGAGGCTTTGGGGGGACAAATACACATAAACTGTAACACTTAAAAGAGAAAAAAAAAGATCAAAGGGCTCTCTGCTGGTCACTTTCCATGTACTAATTGGTGTGCAGCCACTGACTGGATTTTCTTCTCCTTTTCTTCAAGAGGTACATCTTGAAGGTAACTTCTGAGTACTTGTTTTTGATATTTGAAATGATTTCATTAAAGTCTATTAGGCTTGGGATTAAAGTCATTTGGTTTTTAAAAAGGGTGATATAAAATAAAAACTCCAAGCAAAAATAAAAATGGTCCAATGCCTGTATAAAGGCAAAAACTCAGAATTGTCTTCGATTATTTTCATTTAGATATTTTTATGAAGACATTTTTAGTGATTTTGGATTCTTTCAGTAGTAGTTAGGTTATGAAATAGAAATTAAAAACCCATAAATCTTCTTGCAAATTAATCTGATCTGGGCTTACATTTCAGAAATGTCTCTAGTCCTTAATCTACAAATAGAAAGGAGGTGGGAATAGTTTCCAGGAGCAAATTTTTCCAAATTTCCAAAATGAACTAAAGCATATGTTTATTGACAGTTTGAATGCACAGCATTTTCCTTTGAAAAAGTAAGGTTTAGGTAAACTATGAAGGTCTCAACACCGGGGTGGGGGGCACTCTCTTGGCTTGATCAGAAGGTCCCATCAGGCTTGGCCTATCTGCTCTGGCCCCAACTTTTGATGAGAATGGTTCTTAGGAATCAGTCTGGACCCAAGGAGGCCAGCACTTTTTCTCACCACGGAGTTGAGGGTCAGTTTTCAAAGTTCCCTTTTTTATGTCACTCCAAATGAAGTGACACCCCAGGGTGAAATATGACAGTGAAATATGACAGCACAAGGACATATTTCAGTGATGGCCTTTATCTTACTGGAGAGTCAGACATTCACTGGTATTAGTAAGGGTTTCAGATACTGAAGAACTTAAAAGATACATCTCATGAATTAGAATGTTTTCTTGCTTGAGCTTTTATTTCTAAATGTAAATTGTAATAACTGACTGCTCATATTCTTCTTACAAATGAATATTTTCTCTTCAAACATTTATAGATATTTGTTTTAAACACAAAGAGTTTCTTAAAGAGTAGCAGTAAAGAACTAGGAGAATTAAAAGGAGCATAATTTTAAGAATTTGGCTGCAATAAAGGAAATTACAACAGGTTTATTAACCAGATGAACAAAGATAATAAGCACGTTGCTCTTTACTTTCTTTGTCAGAATTAGTTTGTACATAAAAGAACATATTGTGAAATTCTGTGTGCAAAGATAAATTGAGTAGTTTTCCTTTGAAAACTCAGTTGTACATTTCTAGTGTTTATTTTATCCCCCCGTTAAATATCTCTCCTGGCCTTGTCACTTCACATCTGGTATTCCAAACCTACTCCTCACCACCTGTCTTATCCTGCTCCTCAATCTGTCCAAAATGTTAAACTAAAACCATCTTTAAAATCTTCTCTTTAACTCTGTGACTTCCTCCTCAAAATCCATTTTCAATGTAATTATTATACCCTCAATCAATATTTTTGGCAATAGTTTGGGGGAAATTCTGGTAATATCCTAGTCTCAAATGAGTCCAATAATCAACAGTTTTTTAAATCATAACATATTTATTGTGCTAAGCACAATTAAAACAAATCCAAAATAGTTTACATTTAATGAGCATAGTTATCCAAAATTTCAAAGACTTCTCATCTTTTTGGTTTTAGTACACTCAATCTTCTGATAGAAGATATTCTTACTTTAAAACGGAAGACATTAGGACTCAGTTTGAGGATCTTAGGCAAATTGATTCAGAGTTGAAATGAACACCATGACTCAGCTTTGGAAGCGATCAGCCATGGCACAGCAGCCCACTTTCTATCCCAGGGCATTGGAGCCATGAGCCAACAGAGCTGGGTACCCGTAGGACACTTGATACTGAATGAAATGAGTTGAAGACAGCACCTTCCTTCACCTTTTCATCATTTTCCAAATGGAGACACAAAAAGTAACAGAGCCAATAGTATTCATTATGTAAGTAATAAAAACATAGTGTAAAGGGCTGGCCAATTAGCTAAGTGGATTAAAGTGCCTGCTTAGGCAAATGCAGGGCTCTGGGTTCAATCCCCAGCATGCCATGCCAGGCCTGCCAGCGGGGTGTGCTGAGATGGTGTCATAGACTGGGCATGGTGGAGCGTGCCCATAATTCCAGAACTTGGAAGGTTGAAAACAGGAGGATCATGAGTCAGATCTGTATACTGAGACCCTGTAGACCCTGTACTAAATACAAAAATAAAATTAAAAACAAAATAGTGTAATTTATTTCTTAAAGGCAACCATTACTTTTTATTTCCTGGTGGTGTCATTTAAGGCCCCCAGCAACACCAAAGCCCACACAAGCATGTGGGCTCTGCATGAGTCCAATAACTGCAGCAGCCACTCAGGGGCTCGAGTGGGCAGTGGGTGGATCTCGTGTCTGCTGGACAGGGACTGTTGTTGTCTAGAGGTTGTATTGGAAAGATGGGGTGATTTCCCTGTGCTAATCAGAGTATAAAGCCTTTGAAATTTTAAGAACTGTTCATTTGGGGATTCTGCATGTAATATTTTGGATCAAAATTTCTTGTAGGGCAGGGGAGATGGCTCAGTGGAATAAGTGCTTGCCTGGCAAGTGCAAGGGCCTGAGTTCAATCCCCAGTTCTGAAAAAAAAAAAAAAAAAAAAGCTTTAAAAAAAAAGTTCTTGTAACTGAGTATGGAAAGTTAAAAAGGAAGGGAGAAGAGGTATTGTTGAAATAGTTGGAAAATACGTTTCTAATCTGCCAATGCTGAGGGTTTTTTTTTCCCACATTGTCACTTCTTTCTAACTTTCTCTTCTTACTGTGTGAGTAACACAGTAAGAGTTTCAATAAAGCTTCAAGCCCACTTTTTTTGTTTACTTTCATTGGAGATGGGTATTCCATTGCCATTTCAATATTGTAGGTGTGTGAATTCAGCAAAATAATCCAATATACTTCAGTCATCCATAAGAGTAGAGGGTTATCTGTAGAACTGGCAATGTCAGAAGTTTTTGACTTGAGCCATTTACAGCTCAGCATATTAATATGGCTTTATTTTTTGTACCTCATTTTTATACTTTTCTGCTTGATGATTAAGACCAAGACAAAGCAAGACCCACACAACAAGAAATGTAATTTTTGTATCTGACAAGCTCAGTCAAAACCAAAGAAAAGGAATACAAATGTAGGGCCATTTTGGGTCTGTATGGACAAAACAAGGTAGGTACACAGCTACTTGCTCTTAAGTCAATGAGAAGAAAGATTTGTACTAATAGTGTTTGGACAGGATATCATGTCTGCATCTTGTACTATGAATAACCACTATGAATACAACAATATGCAATGTACTAATTATTGAAACTGTCCTATAAATCGGTTTTGAAACTGTCTCATTGTTATTTATTTCTCAATAAAATGAATAAAAAAAGAGCTTCAAGCCCATCTCCATTGGTTCTGCTTACTCAACAGACATTTACTGAGAGGCTGCTGTTCCCTAAATACTCCAGGCAGTGCAATAGAGTTATAGTGAGCAAAAGGCACTCGCCTTGACTTTGAGAGACTCACGGTCTGAAAGAGGACACAGACAAGAAAATACAACAAAAATATGGATTTTTGCTGTTAGTATCAACCAGGAAGAGTTAAGAATGAAGACACTTGTTGAAAAAAACATAAAAGAAAGACCTATAAACAGTGGCTCATTGATCACTTACAAGACTCAAATTTGACATCCCCAAATGATATTGTTTTGTGTTGGATATTTTCTTACAACCATGGGTAACCTGTGTCTCTTATAGATGTGATGATTCTGATTCACATAAGAAATCTTGGTGAGGGGAGGGAGGCAAGTCTCGAAGTCCACAAGGACATCTCTTCTGTGGCACTCAGAAAGTGTTGCTTTCAAGAGACGAACCTGCGTGTTTATGGAAGACTTCGAATATAGCACACATCAAGGCAGCTTGCACATATGCCTGCTTGGTAAATGATCATAGATTATGTCAAGAAGAAAGTGCTACATGCTCAGAAATAAACACTGAAATGTTAAAAAAAAATCCTGAAAACAGAAAGATCATTTGTTTAAAACACCAGCTGGCTATCGCGTATTCAGGGTAATGCCATGGCGTGGCTCAGATATGCTCCTGTCACTAAATTATTTCCATTTTTGTCAAGTATAGGAATTAAACAGACAAATGATAGTTATTCTTATTAAGCTTGATTTTCAATATATAGTGCTTAAGGACCCTATAAGAGTCAAATATTTGATGAAGGCTTTCTTTACAAAGGACAAAATGTTGAAAATCTGGCCTCACTGATTACAAAAGCTACGTCTTGTTCGTTTTTCATTACTTAAGAACACATGAAATAGTCACATGAATAACAAGTTTAGAGTACTTATCAAGTGTGGATTTAAGAAGTCTTATTTTTGATAAATTCAAACTATTTGAAACATATGGATTCATTATTCTAATTCAAATTCATTTTTCAAGTTTAAATGAATTGGCTTTGAAATATGAATTTAGAAAGGCAAAAAGACTAATCAAAGAGGATCCTAAGACTTCTCGCCCCTAGAGAAACATATGGATGTTATTTAAAATCAATTCAGAAAAAAAGGTTGAAATTTCTTATTTAAATCAAAGTCTGTCTTTGCAGTGCCACATCCTGCATGATTATTAGATGCATATCAGATGGAGTTCATGCTACCAATTGACAAAGCTGCCTGGCAAACATAAGTAAATAAATGGAGATTTTTAAGAAGCTCTTGGAGAGTGTGCAGACTTGAACTACCAGGAATACTGGAAAGGAGCAGGGGCCCAACAACAGCCTTGTGCATTGGTGGCCAAGACCCACACACACAGCTCCTACAGCGCCCTGTGCTGCTGCCCCTAATCCCGCAGCCCCGCGTCTGCTGGCTGCGTCTGGCCGGATGTTTGTGTCCTTCCAATTCCTACACCGGAAGTCCCCTCTCCAAGGTCCTGGCTCTAAAAGGCCTTCGGAGTTGACTTGGTCAAGTGCTCATAGTGCTCCTTAATGGGGTTGATATCACTTAAGGAGAAGACGAAGGAGTTTTGTGTCCTCTTATGAAGGAACCAACAACTTGGGAGTCTCCAGCACAGTAAGAAACGTATTTCTGCTGTTTGTAAAATACTCCCCTTACAGTACTCATCCATAGTAGCCTAAAGAGACTGAAATTGGCAGGGGACAGTAAGCCATACCTCTTCCTACTGCCACCAGAGTCTCTACGACCTCTGCCATCACTCTGGTGAATGCTGTAATTGGCTAGATCACAATTCGCATATGGAAGGGGGTTCATGTTGCAAGAAATATCACCAACAACATGTTACCACTCCTTGTCACTGATAAAAATCCTGTAATTTATTTATCTTTCTTCTCTGGATTTGCTTAATTTGTTTATGTCTACTCTCTGTCATAAATCAAATAAGCTGTCTCTTCTAAACTATTTAAAAATCATCTTAAAATTTAGGTCTTGTATACTTCTGTATTCAGTTTGGTTATTTTCATGTGCACCAAACAGTCTCCAAAAAGCACTAAACTAAACATGACTGACATTTTTTCATGTCTCAATTTGAGTATTTTGGAAATAGGCTGTCTAGAAATGTTATGGAGACTCCATAATGACAATGAGATGAAGGGCCTCTCCCCATATTACCCCATTAAGGGGGTTTCATGACATACAACAGCTACTGTAGCTCCAATCATCATGTCTGTATGACACATTAGCACAGCGAACAACTGGAGGGCCGGAGCACCTTCATCCCTTCTGAGGTGCTGTATTAGAAGTCATAACAGAATCTCTCCTTACATCTCATGGGCCTTGGTTCAGTTGCTTGGCTGCTCATAGTTACCAAATAGTTAATAAGTACTCATCATAGGAAGTAAAGAGCCCAGGCTGAAAACTCGGATTCTGGTATTAATGAAGAATCTTGAGGGCACATAGCCCTAAATGACGGATTTCCTATGAATACGTATATATCTTGCTGTGTATTGTGGACTTACAGTTTCAGCCTCCCCAGAACTGGGATCATAGGGCCTATACCATCACTGCACAGGACATACCTGGGGTTCTGGAGTTGGCATGGCATATGGTACCAGGGATCGAACTTGGGACCTTGAGCTTGCCAGGCAGGTGCTTATGCTACCCAGCTATCTCCCCACCCTCCTCTGAACATTTTTGACAAATCAAATATTCCAATGTTACATGTGAGAAAACTAAGACATAGAAAATCCACAATGCAGCAGCGATTCTCACACATTTTTCTCTCCTAATTCGTGGAGCCACTACATTAAAAGTTTATTTTTGAGTTTACTTGGCATCCTGCATTAAAATGAGATGTCTCCATGAGACTTGCATTTTCAGCCTGGGCTCTTTACTTCCTATGATGAGTACTTCCTATCAAGCACTAGCACTGGCTTGGTCCCTGAGCTGCTCTTGCACTCTGGGCCCAGGCTAGTCTCCCTGAGGAAGGGGTATGGGGGTCACAGTGACCATTCCTTTGTCTTGTGTTTTCCTCTTCAGCCAATCCAAACATGCTTCATTTTTCCCAAGGCATAAATGGAGTGAAACAGCTATCTTTATCAGTCTGGGGCTCCTGAAGAACTCCCAGTTTTAAGTTCAAAACTGAAAACTAAAATAAGTTAGTTGTCTTCAATTCTTGTAGAAACCATCTCAGGTAATTTTACTCGACTTGTCTATAATTATGTTTATCAAATATTCATGCCCATAATACCATCTCAATTATATTCACACAAAATGAAAACTACTATCTATGTCCCCAGAAAGGAAAAGGTGAAGTGTAACTGTGGGGAAAGATTTCTTTTCAAATATTTTCATACTGTGAGCCTATTATAAGTGCAAAAAGATTAAAGATCTAGTACAAAAGTGTGTATTTAAATGATTACAAACAACTGTTGAACTGGAGTTGCCTAAGGTATACCACTAGTCTCTAAATGATCAAAGGCTATTGCTGCAGGCAAGGCCCAAAACCACCTGCTCATAAGAAGTTCAGACGACAGCACTGACATTATGCATGGCTATTGATACTTCTTGAAACAATGGTGCTCTAAAATTGTCTGTTCAACAATGACAGAAGGCAAACAGATTGAGAAGTAAATCTGCAGTTTTGCTACAGCCCATCATTTTACCTCGTGAAGAAATGTGATGCTTTCTTAGGGTGCTTCACAAATGCTCTACCTTGTCAGTATCATCTAGAGGAAGAAAGTTGAAGTCGCTTGGGTGTAACAGGCGATCGTTGCATTCTCCGTGGGCAATCCTGAGCTCAAGCAAAGTATGATGGGTGTGGGTCATCTCTCATGTCTGTTTAAAGTTTTCCTTTTACCTGAAAAGGGCATGGCAATTTTCTTGTGATACTTTCACATTTTTCTTTTTTTTTAATTTATTTTTTATTTTATTGAAGTACAAATATCAAGCAGATAGTTTCAAGACACCTTAACAAGACAGATTCGATAAATTAATACACTGTAAACTGTTTTCATAATGTTTTGGTATCGTACAAGGTGCATACATGATATTATATTTATAGATATTATTTTAGCAGATGTCTCTTATGAGTAAATAAGAGTGTAGCTGCTTACTTATCTTATTTTTTATACCTGAATTATATCAAAAATTCAATAATTATTTTCCTAGTAGATGACCATAGTACTAGAAGCCGACATAATATCCTGTCCAACCACCAGTAGTGCAGATCTTACCTCTCATAGGATTATATAGAAGCACAGCATTATCTATCCCAACTGTACTGTCTATACACACACATCATGATTCTTCCTTTCTATACCCCTTCCTTTGTCTACACCTGTCAAAGGTGGGCACTCCATTGTCATTCAACTAGCTTAGGTGCTTAAACTTGACACCACAATCCAACACAGTCCAGCATTCCTCAACAATAGTGAGTTATTCAAAGAAGTTGTCGACCATAGCCATTTACAGTTCAGCTTAATATTATGGCACCGCGATGTATACTTCATTTTTATACTTTTCTGCTGGATGGTTAAGACCTAGATAGAGAAAGACTTATATACCAACACATGAACTTTATATTTCTTGTGTGGTCAGTGAAGTCCTCTCAGGGTTTATCTTGTAGTCCTGTACATTATTCTGTAGATCCTTTGTCTGTGTCACCCATGTGGATGAGTTACAGACAATGCTTGACCAGTTTTCTCTCTGTGAGAGCTTGAGAGAAAGTTTTCTCTTCATGTGACTCTCCCCAGGCACACTATAGAACTTCAATCTCTTTCCTCTGTGGCTCCATAATCTCCTTGTTCAGAAAATTTGGAGCTCAACTGAGTTTCATGATGTTGCAGTACAGGTTCTCCTATGTCCTGAGTCTTTCCTGACCTTGAAAGGCTAGGGCCAAAATGTTGGCTGGCCTTGTGGCTCTTCTATTTCTCCAGCTCTGACTTGTGAACTTAGGTTGTTAACCATCTAGAAGAAAAGCTGATTAGTATCCTGCAGCATTTGCCATTCACTCTGCCTTATCTGATTCAATTGATTTTAGTTGTACGTTTCCTTTTGTATTTCTGCATTTTGCTTGTTATACTAGGGAGACTATACGATATTTACACATGTGTGTCTGGTTTATTTCACTTATAAGTATATGTTCAAGTGGCATCCACTTCATATAAATGCTTCAAACTTATCATTCTTCATAGCTGAGTAATACTCCATTATATAGAAATACCACATCTTTTTCAACCATTCCTCATGTGATGGACATCTTGGTTGTTTCCAAGATTTCGCTATCATACATTGCACTGCTATAAACATAGGTACACATATATCACTATGATACAATGTTTCCAGATCCTTTGGGAAAATTCCCATTAGGGGGATAGCTGGCTTGAATGGGATTTCCTACAAATTTTGAAAAAATCTTAACTAATAAGCAATCAGACAGAGGACTACTGTGTAGAATATATAAAGAACTAAGATTTAAATTTAAATCTCAAATTTAAAGACCTAATTCAGAAATGGGCATCTGAGATGAATACACATTTCTCAGAGGACAAAATTCAAGAAGCAAATAAATATATGAAAAAATGCTTCACATTGCTAGCCATTCGTGAAATGTAAATAAAAACAACACTGAGATACAATCTCACTCCAGAAAGAATGGCTATCATAAGGAAATCAACCAACAACAGATGTTGGAGAGGTTGTGGAGAAAAGGGAACACTTCTCCACCGCTGGTGGGAATGTAGACTGCTACAACCATTGTGGAGGTCAGTGTGGAGACTCCTCAATACTTTTACATTTTTCAAAAACCATAAGAAGAAAACCATGACAAAAGACTTAGCAATCCATTTATGCATGACTAAATAGGCATTGGTTTCCAAAATGCATGTATACATGGCTGTTTCAATGTACGTAATATTTATAATTGAAATAAAATTGTACAGTGCTTACCCGTACCGTATGTAATGCACTATAACATTTTTATTTCATTTTGTTCTCTTTCATCTTTACTAAATGCAGGTCAAATTTGACTTACTTAATCAGTTTCAAAAATCCATTACTAGGTTATCAATCACAAATTCAAGAGAAGTAATTTGTACTCAAAAGATAAATATCTATTAATGGAACCAGTCCTTGATTCTGTCACTTTCATAACAGCAGAAATGAAAACCAAATGAAAGATGCTTGGTGGCCCACCATCAGGTGCCAGTGAAGATGGTAATTCTTCATAACATTTTTCCAAGTATGGAAGATTCTTCCACTATGAGGATTTTTGTTGGTTGGGTTTTTAGAATTAATTAACTGTATCAGCACATTGTAATTACACGTCACGAGCATGTGCATCCCAGGGAGCTGGCTCCCGGGCAGCGTCTTGCCTCACTCCTCTTTCGGGCCCATTCCCTTCCCTCCCTCCAACCTCACTTCCCGTCCTTATCTACTCCTTTCCCTCCCTTCCTTTCCTTTTCTCTGCTTGCTAATGCCCCTCTGCATTTGAATATTTTCTTCCTATTTCCCAGCACCTGTGATATGTTTTGGTGCTAACTGATGCTTTCGGTTTCTCACACCAACAAAAGAATACAGTATTTCCATGCCTGTCAGACTTATTTTACTGAAGAGTAGAGACTCTATTTGACTCAGCTATTCCCCTTTTGGTGCCTTCCTGAAACATCCTATTACAGTGATATATATGCACACCCATGTTCATAATGGCACAATTTGCAATCACTAAATCTCGGAAGCAGCCCAAATGACCATCAACCAATTAATAGATAAAGAAAATGTTTTTTAATAAGATGGAGTACTACTCAGCCACAAAGAAGGATAAACAAGAAATTTCTGTGTAAATAGATGAACCTTGAGCACATACTCTAGAATGTTTTGTCACATTAAGACCACTTATTCCAGACATTTAATGTGGTCTCTGAGGAGGTATCATGTGCTGTGTGCAGGTCTGGCCATAAATCTTGTCACGCACAATACCTGTCATCCATCTTCTGACTTCAGACTGAGTAGTGTATTGATTTTGAAAGCCAAATGTAGAAAATTGTGAATTGCAAGGTAGAAAAAGTTTGAACAACTCAACCAATGCTCAAGAAAATCTCTTCCATCAGCCATGAACTCTGATTTTAGATTGCATGAGAGATCATGGAATTTCAGTCACTTTGTGTCTCGAAGAGTACTAGGCTTATTTTTATAAAAGTTGGTCTTAATTAACCTGCATACTATCACTTCAGACACCACTGACAATAGCCTTTTAACAGGTGAAAATAAAGAGCTTCCTTCTTCAAGAAAACAGACCCACTGTGCAGCACTCCCAAAGAAGGACAAAGCAGCTCCCCTTCTCTCTCCAAGACAATAGCACACTCTCTCCTCTCTGACCTATGACCAAAAATTTTGAAACTCAGTTTTTTACAACTTTATGGCATCATTACCTTGTTGGAGATTTTATATCATGAAACTGTACATGTGTTTTTCAGCACATAACAAGTGCTCATAGATCATGTTATTATTAAAATATGAAAACTATTATAATAAATGTAAAACAGGCTGTTAGACTTACAGAAAAAAACATATATTCTTTGGTACATTTTATCTTAATATTACATTGAATAGGACTTTGTATTTATTGAATAGGACTTTGTATTAACAGAACTGTACACATTAGATGGGGCAGAACTGATATATAACTTATTTCTTTATGATACAGAAAAAATTCCACTAGCTACAACCTACAAGGAATGCATTGTCACCTATATGCACTTTGTAATTGGAAAAATAGGAAACAAGGTACAGTAAAGCAGAGGGAGTGAGCACTGACCTTGTGTGGTGACTTTGGATGTGGGGGACAGGAAGATGGATAGGGAGGGTACAGTGCTGGGGGCTCCCTCCACCCAGACATCAGGGCCATCACCTTGAAGGATTGTCTCTGTCTGTTAGCTACAGATTTAATTTTGATGGAAAATCCATCTAATACCACTTTTTGTACTGCTGACCAACCTTCAGAAGAGAGATCACATTCATCACTTTCAACACCCCATTATAGTTACACTGGTGTGGCTGTGCTTACAGAGACCCTGGCCTCATTCTATTTTAACTTAACGGATCTTATCACATCACCACTGACCTCTTGTCTTCCTCTTCCCCAGTAGATGCTTCCCAACAAGTGCCTTCTACAGCTCACTCTGGGGCTTGGCAAGTCCTTCCGCCATGAGCTCCTCCTTATCATCCTCAGCAAGCTCCTCTATGCCTACACCAGTGACCCCCACCGCCGCACTCCTGCCCATGGCCACCATCTCCTCCTGCCTGTGTGTCAGACCTTGCAACATTCCCTCCTGTGACACATTCCAGCCTCAGTTTGCCAGGCCCTTTCAGGTCTGATACATGATATCTCAGGATTTTTCAGGAAGGTTGATACAGTGGAGGACACTGACATGTTTCTTGTAGAACTCTTAAGACTCCTGTGCGCAGTGCTTTGAGCACAGCTTCTTGAAGTTGAAGATCCCTTCGTCGTCTAGGAGCTGCAGGAGAAACCTGATAGCAGGAGGAGGAGCATGACCGTTGTGATGCCATACTCACTGTCCATGTCATCCACCAAGGCTGGAGGGCATCCTGGGCACTTGTCTGTCAGAAGGCACCTTTCAGGTATCTGGTTTGTAGAAAGCTGTTTCTTAATAGTGGGCATGAACACACTCCACTCAGCCATTTCATGAACAACTGCCTTGATCCCAAGCTTTCACAGCAACCCTCCATGTGATCGGACTCATTCACATCCTATTCTTTGAATTCTCGAGGGTTCTGGGAATGGTACAACAGTAGTGGCTTAATCTTCAGATTGGTACTTGGGTTCACTTGCAGTGAAAGATTGAATGTATCCTCATGGCATTTAGTGGATTGCTAACCGACAATCAACTTATTACACCCAGCTGAATTAAACTAGCACAGTGCTTTGTGTGCAAGGCCCACATGAAGGTTGTTGCCAGAAGCAAAACTGCAGAACAGAAGAAGCTGGAGAAAGCTGTTTAGAGAAGCTGTTGGATGCTGCTCATTCTCTTGGACTGTTCTGATACTGGACCTGGTCATGCTGGCTTTCCCAGTGAACACTGGAGGAGCTCTGGACCTCATCTTGAGCATCATTTCCTGGCTCTGGAGAGAAAGACGGTCACTGCTCAGTCCCATTGAGAATTTTGTCACAGTGGTTTTCCTGATGGGAACTCGGCTTTCCTCATCTCTGGAGGATCTCAGGACCTTACTGTTGCTGATGATGGCTGTGGTGATTTGGGAAGAGCTCAGGGGCTTATCTTGAGCATTATTTCCTAGCTCCAGTTCAGGTCCCTCAGCCTGCACAGATGCTTCAGCCTGCTGGCATATACTTCTTAGCTTCCACCACTGACCTTTGGGCCTTTCTAGCACAGATCCATAAAGTGGACCTACATGAAACTTTACTGTGGGCTCTAGGCTTCTAGTTGGAGTTGTGGGAGGCATCGTTATGAGTTCTGGGTTTTCGGCTGGACCCAAGCATGATATTAGGATCTAGGTCTTCAGCTGGAGCCTTTAGTGCTTATGTGTGTGGACAGATTTCCTGCACTTCTTACATATGATTGTTGGGTGATTCACTATAAAATATGTTCTGTATTTTATTTGGTTTTGCATGAAACCAAACTATGATGTTGTCTTATGCTTCAGCAGTGTCTTTTCCTCCTGTCCACTATAGGTTCTGTTCACCATTTTCCTCTAGAAGAGCCCCATTTCATGGAAGTTTAAAAATGGGCTGAATGGTATGTCCTTCAGCATTCATGAATGTCATGAATTTTTTTGTAGTCTTCTGCAGGGGCCTTGTCAAAAATGAAAATCTTACCATGCCTTATTCCACTGTGGATGCCACTTCCCCTGTTGAATTTAACAAACCACTATCCAATGGTTTTAAACTCAACTGTTGATGTGCTTATAGAGGGATTTTCCTATTGTAAGTTATTATGCAATTCCCTAGCTTTCTCCCATATCATAGCTTCAACTATACCAGCTGTTTCTCATTCCTCCATACTAAGCAAAGTTCCTCCACCTCTTCCAGCACCCATGTCTTCTGCCTGATAAATATCATTACTCCTTTGCCACACCAGCTCCGTGAATAGCACCTTTATTCTCCAAATTAGTCAAGACTGACAGCTTCACCATTTTGTCCTCTGAGGCCAGATCAGATACACAAATAACAGGCTCGTTATTTTCTATAACTTCCTTCTTTAATGCAATGGGTATTTTGTGAAAACTTTCTTACCACTTGTCTCAGTTACTCTTCTCTCATTGGTGAAACAAAAATTCTGATCCCCAGAATTAAGGAAGAAAAGATGCATTTAGCTCACAGTTTGTGGAGCTTTCAGTCCATCCTCAGCTGGCTCCAAGGCAGAATGGCACATGGCAGGGTGCAGCAGTTCATGGTGGAGGAAAATAGCAAAGAGCAAAGGGAAGAGCAGAGAGACTTTCCAACCCTTATAATCTGTGCATGCGGCCTGCTGCTCACCCACACTCCCAGGACCAGACAATGAATCGGTCACAAAATATAGAACCCTCCCCCATGAGTGGATAAGGATTTGGGGGGACATCTAGTCACAAGCCATAACATTCCACTCCTAGCCCCCAAAGATTCATGTACATCCCTTTACACCAAAGGCATTTTAGTCCACCTGTAAGAGTTGCCAGCATCCTAACAGTTTGAGCACTGGTGAAAATCTAATTCCTAATCCAATTCCTAAGTATCCTCTGAGATTTAAGGCACATTCTTAACTATGTGCACCTGTACAAATGAAAAGTTAAAAACGCTTTCAATGTTCAGTGACAGAAGACAAACATTATTATTCCAAAAGGTACAAAGAGAGGGATATAAAGAATTGGGACCAAGCAAGTCCAAAGTCCAGCAGGGAATGGTATGTCCTACACATTAAGTCCTGTAGTTCCTAGTGGAACAACCAAAGCAATCTGCGGTGGTTGTGAGCTCCAAAAGGCTTGAGTGACCCTCACCCCATGACACTTTCAGTGGCTACTGCTCCCACGGGGAGTTGCTCTGATAGGCACTCTCTGCTCCCATCTTGCAACTTTCCTTAGATGACTGACATTTCTGGTTCTCCCAAACTTCTGGTTTGTCCACTGTGTGTTTGGTTTCACACTCATAGCTTCACATAGTGCCCTCTCTGGAGCACATTACCTGACCTCTAAGACCTTCTTCTGAAATCTGGATGGAAGCCTTTTTGATCTCAGAATTCTTGCATTCTGTGTGAACCTCAAACCAACACTATAGGGACGATTCCACAGTGTGCTGCCAGCTGGAGCAGTAATCACACTCTCTTCTTTCTTGACTGCAGGAGTCGAGTTCCTGGACTGATTGCTCAGTACCTAATTCTGAGTAATAGGTTTTCTGTGCTGCCACCATTCTTCAACCTAGTGCAGTGCAGCTTTCTCCTCAAAACATAGTCCTTAACTTTTGCAGTTTTGAGGCTGCAATTGGTGGAGACCTGCTCTTTCCTGTGATGCCCTAAGACCATTTTTCTAATCTTCCATTCCTTCTCAGCAGTCAAGATCTCCTCAGCTTTGTCTTCGCAGCCCATAGCTTCACAGCAGCTATTTTCCCAAGCAAACTCACAACCTTTTAAGTCATACTGCTGGGCTTATTGCTCTTTATTCTCAACATAAATCTGAGTAAAAGCCTGAAACAACAACCATACTACCATGACAACATTTGACTGCCTTGGGATTTCTTCTGCTAGATTAGTATTCCATTCTTAATCTCAGTTTCAGGAAAAATCTCTGGACACAAGCAAAATGTAGACAAATTTTTGCCAAGCCATAACATACATCATCTGGAGTCCAACAGCCACTTCAGTCCTTCTTCCCAACAGAAATATCCTGAGCCTGGTCTTTACTTGCAGAATTTAAATCAGTATGTTCAGCTCTGACCAGAATCTCCCATAAAGAGCAGCCTGTGTTCCAGCTCTGCTCTTTCAGGTGACATCTCTGAACCTTTCCAAACTTTTCCCATAAGTCATTCCCAATGGCTTTTTCACCACATGGTCAGGTAGAGTCACAGGAACTACAGCACTCCAAATGAATAGACTTAATACTGGTTCATAAGGATCACAAAACTGATGATATAACACTAAAGTTATGAAAGGATGAATGTAAGCATCAATGAAAGAAAATTCACCTTCTATTGTGGTGAGGGTATTACTGCATTTCCATTTGTGTGCAGGGTAGTTACAACATGGTTAGGAACAATTGTAAGCATATCTTTGCATCTGGACACTGGCTTAAATAAATGTCTCTGGTTGTCAAGTTGACAAGGAGTGGATTGTAGTGCTTAAACAACTGTCAACTTGAAAAGTTTAGAAGCTAAATTCAGCAACTCTACTCCATAAAGTGCAGAGGGCCCTCTCTGAGGGTTTATCCCTTGGATGATATGAAAGGGAAATGAAGAAGGACAGATGGGCTTTCATTCTTCAGCAGAGCTCCAGTCTTTATCTTCTGTTTGGATGTCACCTCCTGGCATCAGGTGCAGACTCATTGGCTCTAGCCTTCTTGTTTGCACTCCTCAATGGTCTGTGTCTGACCCATTTGCTTCCTGATATAGACTTATATGGAACACTGAAGTGAGCTCCAGACCTTGGGCTGAACCCTTCAGACTCCAGATGCCTTCTGCACACTTCCCCTTCCAACTCCATCGTTGACCCCTGTAAGCCAATCTTGTAATTTCCTACACATGTGTTTATCTTATTCTATGTCTGTTTCTCTAGCAAAGCTCTGATTGATGCGCCCCTCTCATGCTGGACTTTCTTGTTACCTTCATCAACAGTTTTCATCATGAACCAAATTGTTTGCAAATGAAAACATTCTTGAACTGAGGTATTACTGTACTTTTAAAGTCTATTTTACCAGATGTAGTGGTGCGTGCCTGGATACTGGGACACAGAAGACTGCAGCAGGAGGATTATAAGCTTGAGCCCAACTAGGGCTACTTGGTGAGTTCATGAAATCTTCCTCATAATGTAAAGAGGAAGAAAAAAATTAAACCCTGGGGAGGTGGCTCAGTGTAAACACACTGGATTCAATGCCCACTACAACACACAAAAAAAATCTGTTTCTTGTTTGTTTTCCTCTAATGATTACTGATGCATTTGGATTTTATTTATCTATATTTTATTTTACACTTTTCCCTTTTCCTGGTGTTATGGTTTGTGTCTAGTTGTCCCCCCAAAGCCTCATGTAGCATGGGGTGGAAATTTCTAGAGTTTGTGATTAACTCATAGTCCACTGGGATTATGTGTGATCCAAGGCCAGAATTATGGGTCTTACTACTGCTGGGATTATGGGTGTGAGTACTACATCCCACCCTGAGGTTACTTTCTGTAGCCATTACTCTTTGTTGCTGTTGTGCCTGTGCCATGTGCTGCTCTGCCTTGGAGCCAGCTGAGCATGGACTGAAACCTCCAGTAACTATGAGCTAAGTAAACCTTTCCTTCCCTCATTTTGGGTATTTGTCCCAGCAACAAGAGAAGAGTAACTAAGACACCTGGTTTTCTTTTATTAATTTTCCTCCTCCTTGCTTTCTATTATCATAAATAAATTTCCTTCTACTAATCTGAAATACAATTCTGCTAATCTGAATTTAGGCAGTGTTTTTGCCAAGGTTCATCTCTGCTTTCAGATTCCTCTTACAAGAGTAGTTTTTTTTTAACACATAATTCACTGAGACTCAGAACTCAGTAAATTATTTCAATTTTTTGTTTGAAATATAAGATTTGATTAAAAAATAATGAGTTTTTAATTTTTTTCAAAAATTAAGACACATTCAAGTTATTTCTCCTTTAAATATTTTCACATGTTCAGTCATGCTTAGCCCTCCATTCTTTCTATTTTCTGAAGAAGTTCTAAAGTATCAAACATTTATGGTCACAATTGCAGTGAGTCCTATTGCTTAGTACCAGCCAATAGAAAAATAGACTTTTAAAAACATTTATAATGAATCCTTGTCCATCATATTCATAAATTCAGACTCTTCCAAAATCAAAATAACCATTAAAGAAAAACATTTTTAACTAATTCCAGATATTACAGCAAGCAGGAAAGTGCATCTAAAGGCATTCATGAAAGGGGATTTCCAGAACTATTCCAGCAAATAGCAGGAATGATGGACAGTTTACAACGAGCATCTTTATAGTAATTTGGTGATTATATGTTCCTTATATATGTATTTCTGTAGAAAAATAATGTACATAATCCCAAATATCTAACAATAAGGAAGGAAACAAGATGGGTGACAATCTTATAATGCAGTGCTACGTGAACCATAAGAATAGGTAACATACAGAAAATGACATTCACAGCTCTCAAAAACACCATGTTGTATGAAAGAAAACAAACACAGTGTGGTAAAAAATAAATTGTGCAAAGTTTAAAAGAATGCACATAGTTCAAAGTGATGGGAAACACAACACTGGTGGACTCTGCCTGTGAGGGTGAGGCAGAGACATTGGCAAGTTTACTGGAGTCAAGAAAGTTTTACCCATTTTTATGAGAACATTGGTTGTCAGTACATGTGCCTAATAAAAATACAGTAATGTATTCACTGGAAAGATTAAATCTTAGCTACAGTAAAATTAAACCCATAAACAATCAAGTATTAAAGCCAGGTATCTTAAACCTTTAACAAGCACGACAGGTGTCTTATTTTTTTGTTGTTGAAACAAAACACCTGACACTCAAATTTAAAGGGGGAAAGGTTTATTTTAGCTCGCAGTTTGTAGACATTTCAGTCTATAGTTGGCTGTCTCCAAGGTAAGCTGGCATGGAAGGGGAGAAACAGCTCACAGCATGGCAGGCAGGAGGCGGCAGCATGGCAGTGAGCAGGGGCAACACCTTCCCTTGCCCTTTATCCCACTCTGGCTACAAGCCTTCTGGATCCACCCACACCCAGGGTGGAGCTTCTCAACCACACCCAGAACCCTGATAGACCATGTCTGTAATCCACATTTGCACACCGTAGGTCCATACACCTCCAAAAAGCCCCACCTATGACCTCTTATCCAGATTCAAGGTATAACCACAGGGAAAATTATATTACTCTAAGGCATTATTTTCTGGATTTCCACTTTGGCCATACAAAAGGATTTCTAGAAGCTTTATCTTGCCTTTAAATTCTATATTGTCTTTTGTGTCTACCAAAAGACAGCATAATACTTTTAAATACTTTTCACAAAGACTATGTTAAAAGTAACACTGAAAGTATTACATCCCCACAGGCCAACTTCATTCCTACAAGTGAAGGCAATTACCTATACTGCTCATGTTTTCCATGTTGTATACTCAGTGCTGTTACATTTTTAGTAGCTAAAACCAAGATTTTTGTTTTCACCATCAAGAATAAAGACTATGGAAGGCAAAGTAAAGGGAAATTCTGTTGCTGATTTATAAGAAGGAATTGGGTAGGATTTATATTCAGAAGTTCCCCTCAAGTCACCATGCACGAAGAAGGTGACTGGATTGTGTGATGACACAGCCCTGACTGTGCAAAGTGGGGCCAGGCTGGGGGTGGAACACCATGGGGTGCAACCTGGAAAAGTGTTTCTCCCTCTCTGGCTTCCCTCTCTGCTTCTTGCTTCCTGGCTCAGAGTAAGCATCTTTCCCGTCCCAGGTCCTTCTAGTATGCTCTTCTACTGCCTTAGAGCCAGCTAGCTAAGGAATGAGTTCCTCTAAAGCCTTGAGACAGAGTAAACCTTCTCTCCTTTAAGTCCTGGATGTTGGGTATTTTGTCATCAGAAACAGAAAATGACAAGGCAGAAATCAACACAGCGTGTCTTTTGACTCTTGTGTTTCTGTACAGTCACATAAAGAACAATGTGAATTTTTCCAGTCAATTCAGTATGCTTGACATGTGTTTAAGGCACGTGGCAGCAGAGATTTACCACATGCCTCCACATGGACACTGTTTCTCCTCCTTCTATGAAGTCAGTGCAGTACCCTCGGCACATCCTGCTAAGGAGCTGATCCTTCCAAGGGGGGATCCTAGCAGCTGCTCTATCCACACCTACAGCGAGGATTTGGAGAGGTTTCCTGAACTGCTGCATGCAGAGAAGACCCGCAGACATGTGAAGGATCAGTTCAGCAGGAGCAGACATGCCACGCACTTGGTGGTGGGCCACGGGCTTCAACTAAGATGAAGAAAGCTTTTCTTCAAAATTTCATCTCATCTCTGCTACAAAGGAAGAGCCACTGTCTCGATATGGTTTTACATTCTCTCATTACATGAAATGAAAAGAAATAAGTGGATGAGCTTGAAATGGCAGAGCAGCCCTCTTTAGACTCTGCTAAGACTGAGTCCAGCTGTCTGTGTCCACATCACAGCTAAAGACAGCGCTGCAAGTCTGACAGAGTCGTGCCCTTGCTGTCTCCCTGGAATTGTGCCAACTCACCTGCTCAGTTCTCCTGTTACAAGTCAGTAGTGTTCATCTTCATATCTCATGAGAAAAAGCCCTGGGACTTGGCTGTCTCTTTGTTGCTCTCTCTCTTTTGGTATCAGGCATTGAACTCACCTTGCACTTGCCAAGCAGGTGCTCATGCTACTGAGCTATCTCCCTGGCCCCTATGTGTCTCTTTTATCACTTTGTTGCCCTCTAAAACATTCTCCACATATCTTCCAATAATTTTTCATTAGGATGCAAATTCAATAGTGTCACTTGCTTTATGGATATACGTTGGAGATTTCTTGTTGCTTAGACTGCTCTTGTCCCATAAGGATCTAAGAGAAATATTCTGATTATCATTTTTATAAAACACATAATGCTCAAATTAGAAATGCTAAGTTTATTGAGTATATCTTGATAACAGAAGAGGTGATTTCTGAGGTATACAGGAGACAGATATATAGAATTTCTAGAAAATGAAAGAAGGATAAAATCTTTCTGAGGATCTCCTAAAAATCTTGTCTGCTTAGGAGAAATAAGGGGAAGGAAGAGAAGTAGGAGAGGAGGAGGAGATAGGAGACAAAGAGGAGAGAGGAGCGATGAAATAGAAAGGGGAGAGAAGACAGGAGAGGAGTAGAAGGGAGAGGAAAGAGATAGAAGAAAAAAAAATTTCCCTGACTGCCATTGTCCATGTGCTTTTCAGTCACAATCTGGCACGTCCTAAGTACAAGGTGACACTTTCTGCAGCCCACGAAGTAGCATTTGGACTGCAGCTGCCTTTGCATTTGCTCTTGGTGCAGCTATCACTGGAGTGATTTCACTCTGCTTGTCCTTCAACCTTCCACTGAAATGTCATCCCTTGGAAAGGATGGGACCCCTCCGTATCATGACAGTTTTCCACATTTCTTGGTGTGAACTTTTCTCTTCATCTTTTTTCAATTTCTGAAATTTTTCATATGTCACCTTCTACTACTTGTAAAAGTCATAAGAAAATGGGTTGTGTCTTCCCATTAACCCTTCAGTCACCAGTGCTTTGCCCAGGGTGTGACCAAGTACCTGATGCTTCCTGAACAAAGCAATGGATGAAAATCTGGTGGAAAGCAGCACAATGGGAGGGTGAGGAGTGGAGGGTACAGGCCTGGGGGCAGGGAGTCAGTGGGCAGGGAGGCGAGCTTTGTTCAATAAGGCCTGCTAGTGTTTTCTTATCAAACCTATATTAAAATTAAATCAGAATCAGAGATTGGCAAGTGCTGGTGATTGTGATTTGTTTGATCATTATTTTTAGTATTGAGATGTGAACCCAAGGGCTTTGCATAGAGCTGTATTTACAGCCCTTTTAAATTATTTTATTTTACTTTGTTTTGTTCTGCTTTGTTTTACTTTATTCCTGAGATGTGGTCTTTCTCAGTTGCCATGTTGTCTAGGCTGGGCTTGATACTCCTGGCTCAGGCTCCCAGAACGCCAAAATGTTAGGATCACAACTGCTCATGTTCTTTTTTAACATCATGTGTAAGTACCAGTAATGATGCCCTTACCATTTGCACTATGAGACATGAGTAGGAATTCTTATTACACAGGGTAAAGGAGTACTGAGTCCTGTGGAAAATGCGCTCAGACCCTGGAGAGAGAGAATTTCAGGGAATCCTGAGAGCATGGGTATGGACTGGAAGCCACAGCAGATCATGGGTCCTTAATCTTAGCAGAAGAGTACAAGTGAGTATGGTGGATGGGATGAACTGACAGGGAAGTAGCATCCTAAGAGTAAGCTCATGGTGAGAACAAAATCTACCCACCTGCTGAGCTCCAGAAGCTTGAAGCTGTTTCCCAGTCTTCACACTGACCTATGAACCTCAACTTATATTTTTGTTTTACCTAACCATTTACCATCTCCTTTCTTGACCTTGGATAAATAACTCCACTGTACCCAAGTACTTGCCTCTTACATTTGGCAAGTTTTAGGATTGTTATTTGTGCTTTGCTGTCAAGCAAGTTAATGGAATCTGGATCCATGGGCTGGAGCTTTGGTTTGACAGACACTGTCCTGTGTCTGTGTGACTGCTCTTAGCCTCTGATTTTCTTTTAAAAAATTCATCCATGAAGGGCCAGCCAAATAGCTCAGTGGATTAAAGAGCATGCAAGCAGGAGAAGGGGCCAGCATTCAATCCCCGGACCTACCTGCTGTGCCATGCTGAGACAGCAATTGAGATTGAGCATGGTGGTGCATGCCTATTATCCCAGCTCTTGGAAGGCTGTAAACAGGTGGATCACTACGAGTCCAACCTAGCAGTGAAATCCTGAAAACCATGTGTACCCTTCCATAAAATACAAAAGAAAAAAAAAAAGAAAGAAAATTCATCCATGAAAATATTCTTTAAATTCCATTGCTTGTCCTTTCAAAGGTACATGTTGATTGGCCAATTTACGCAATGAACACAGTCATTTCTAAAATATCAAATGCTGTTACTGGTGAATTTCAGAACCTGATGTCTATATGCATTCTAGGAATGCCACAGGAAATATTTTACTTCAAAATTTCACTTTTGTTGCCGAAGGGGATGTTATGTACCTTAATAGAGTTGAGAATGCTAATAGACTGAACCTTATAAAGACATCAATTTAGAGAACCCAAATAGCTTCTTTCTGAGAGGCACTCAGAGATGCCTGCAATCTCTAGTCAACATGTATTGTTTGTTTCTCATGAGCCTGTTGTTCCATAAAGGACTGGGAGTCTCACATCTGTTTTCCTAACCTCACATGGTATTAAGATCACAAAATGAAGTCCACTGAGTGGAGATTCAATACAGTTTTGGTTTAAAATTGCTACTAGATGATAGGTGTGATGGTGTAGCCTTTATGAGGCTGAGGCAGGTACATGACAAAGTAGAGCCCAGTCTGGAGAGTTTAGCAACTTAATGAGACCTTGTCGCAACATTTTAAAAATAAATAATAAAAAAGAGGACTGTAGAAGTAGCTTAGTGTAAAAACCCTGAGTTCAAGCCCTACTACCACACACTGAAAGAAATTGCTTGGGGCTATATGTAAAACACGCCAAATGTCTGTCTCTTTTTACTGCCTTTTGACAGACCACCTTTTATGTTTTAGAGATTTTAGTGTTTTGTGGTATATATATTAAGTAATTAATTTTAACCCTCCTTTACCATAAAATGTAAGTTTATTCTTTTAATTTTGTTTGTAAACATTTTTAAATAATGCAAGAATATATTTACATTCTTATAAGACTTGGATGATTTCTATTCTCAGTACTTTTCTACATAAAAATACATGTTAGCATTCATAATTATAGAAGTATTAATTATTGCAATTCATTTTTATATTTAAGTTGACTGTGGTCTTATACTAAAGTGTCCATCTTGCCATAGCTTACTCACTTCCCTAGATAAAAAAATAAACAAAAATATCTCAAGCAATTATCACAAATAAAACCTTTTCACCTTCCATATTTATCTGAATTGATAATTATGAAATTAGTTTATATGAATTTTTTAAGTCATCTGCAAAGTTCAAAAAATCCCTGGTTATAACACACAGGTGTTTCTATTTAGAATCTTAAAAATATTACATTAAATACCTTCTTACTCCTAAAGTTTCTCTAACTCTTTAAAATTAGGTGTGGAAAACAAAAACTCTTAGAAATATTTTTCTGTTCTACTTACATGCTTAATTGCTGTCTTTACAATTATGAAATTATCTTGCTTTCTTTTACCTGACTCCCGCCTTTATTGTTACTTACTTAAAGTTGAGTATTTTTGTCTTCCAATTTTAATATCATCCTTCATAGCATGTTAAATCATGCATATAAATGATCAGATTATAAGTAAATATATTGGTTTGTAACTTATATATTACACAATTTTATAACTAGCCTCAAACCCACATGTTGTTATAAAGTCAGTCATAAAGACCATCGTTTACTCAAAAAGGACAAGCACTTTGCTAAATCTAGTGCACATTTGGTAAGGGAGGTAACAATAAGAAATACTGGGTGTGAGCTACGATTTCTCACCCATCACTTTTGTTCATTCTCTTTTGAGAAACATCTGTGTAAGCTCCATGCATTGCAGAAAGGATGGAGGGAGACAAAAGCAAATATCTATTGTCAGTTCCTGAAACTCTAAACACCACCCATGGTGTCTGAGTGACACCACACATGCCTTTAACAAGAGCTGTCGCATGGAGACCACAGGAAAGAGAGCAGGCAGACTTCACACAGCAACTTCCAATGTCTGGCATTCTTCTTTTGACAGTTTCATTTGACTCTAGCTCAAGGAAACTCATCTTTCTAGGACGTAGTTTTCTAATTTGTAAGTGACTGGCATCTTTGGGAGGGAGACATTAGCAGTTTTGAGACACAGCTGTGTAGCTTAGTGCCTCAGGTTTTTCTGGAAATAGCACTTAATGCCTTGTTTTAACTTTAGATCCATATAAAAATAGGCCATATGAGATTGACATTTTTCTGTCTGATATTCATGTGCTCCTACTTTTTTCAACAGAGCCTTTGTTTCACGTCGAGTAGCGATGCAGCCCAGACCATGCTTGTCTGATACTGAATACTCACCCTGTCTCTGGAAATGAACCCAAGATCACCACTTAGACTATGCGCTTATTTCACTCTTAATCAGGAAGGGAGCATTTTGAGTACATGAAGAAGCACAGTAAAATGATTTATATCATAGTGTTTCTGCAACTCTTTAATTTCAAACTGTTCTGTACATAACTAAATTGTAGTTTTTCAATTGTGGTCACTTTACTCTATCAGAAAGCAGGAAATAAAGGTCAAGGTCCATCTGCAGTGGAGACAGACACTTTCCCTCAGTTGTGTATCCTTTTATAGGGACAGAACCTTTCACAGAAATCTCCAATTGTATTTCTATTCATGTCTCAATAGCTAACTGTATATATGTCTATGTTTAGTTGCAATAGGAAATAAAATTCGAGCAATTGGCTTATATATCTTCTATAGTGGGATGAAAATGGGTAAGTCAAGGAAAACAGAAATTGCTAAAAATGGGAACCATTCAACATTATCCCTAAGCATATCCCTTAGGCCATGGTGACAATGTCAAATACAAGCACATTAACCAATCCATGATGATAGAGTTTGATTGAGGGATGTTTGTTAGAGTGATAGTATAAAATAACTTTGTGGGAGACAGTCAGTTGTTACATGAGCTTTTGAAAAGTTGGTATGTTCATTACAGGAAGCAGTAAAACAAGGTCCCGTGTGTGAGGCAGAGTGCTGTCCTCTGTGACTGATCCCATAGCATGCATCATGCTTTGTCATACAACGTGAACGTGACCAACTCACAATCACATTATTCAGCAACTCAAGTCCCAAAGAGTATTTGGTAACTCAAAGAATATTTTCAATAACTAAGAATATAGTATGCCAATTTAATATGCTAAGGAATAATATAATCTTACCATTCCTGGGGACAAAAGCATCACTTAAGAAAATAATGACAATAGGCTCCTAGATGCAAGTGATGGTAGAGTTACAATTAATACGCTGTGTTGCCTTTTACAATTAACACGCTGTATTGCCTTTATATTCAATTCCAAATGAGATACAAAGCAACAGAATACACCAACCATAGAGATGCTGAGTTACCAGATCCCCATTAAATACTAGCAAGAGGGTGTGTGCTCACTAAATTACTAATGTGCTCCTACAGTGAAGCTATCGGACATACACATCAGTGGATCTCAAACGAATGTAAACATGAACATAGTACACACATCTCTCTTGTATACTTCCTCCTGTCCCTCTCTGCCAGCCTAGTGATGAGAGCAGATGTGCAATGCCCAGAGGTGGTGCAACAATTCCATGGCCGACATGCACCTTTTCTCTTGATTTTAACAAGAAAATATTTACTAGTTGGCTACCAGAAGCTGTACATTTTACCATACATCATTACCTGGGAACATCCACAGAGCTTAAATGTTGTGCGCTAGAGGGTAAAATTTGTGGACAGCAAACCTGAGTGCTTCACCAAACTACATCTAGAGACCTGCGATTACCATTTTTCAGATATGGAGATATTAGCAAAGATTCCTTCCCCCCACCTTCCTTCTCCCTCTTCACATATGTTTAGGATCATAGAACCCTCAAGAGATTGCTTTAAAACAGTTCTTTCTAAAAGCTTACAAAAAGACATTTATAGAAAGATCATTTTGCTTCTTAAATTTGGACATTGGGCTTATCCCTTAATAATCAGCAATATTAACTGTCTTGTCACTGTTCACATTGTTGAGACAAAATACCCAATACTTACAAGGTAAGGAAGGAAAGGTTTATCTAGCTCACAGTTTGTGGAGGCTTCAGTCCACACTCAGCTGGTTTCAAGGCAGGGTGACACATGGCAGAGGGGCAACAGTTCATGGAGGCAGAAAAACAGCAAGAGCGAAAAGAGAGAAGCATAAAAAGGGGAGAAGCAAGCTCAAGCCTCTTTTCCTCCATTCTCTGTATGCAGGTGACCTGCCCCAGGCAGGTGAACACTCACACCCATAGTCCCACCAGCGGACAACAAATCAATCAAAAACCTAGAAGCTGCCCCATGACTGTATGAAACTTTGGGGGACATCTAGACTCAAGTCATAGATAGCATCAGATAAAATGCACTTGGGCAGCAGCATCTATGTGGGACTCGCTCAACAGGAAATGGATACTTTCTTCTCAGCACACTGCCCTTAGCACCCAGGAACACTCAGCACACGAACAAGCCATCATTTCAGAATTTCACTCCAAAATCATGTCTACTACTCTAAACTAATAACTACATTAGAGAAATCCATTTAAGAGGAATTAGTTGAGCCCTTGACATGGGCCACAAGTGGCACACTTTGAAATATCTAGAAAGCCTAGATTTTTTCCAACAGGGAATTAAACTTCTCACTATAGGTATAGCAGCATTGAAGAATTTGCACACACACACACACACACACACACACACACACACACACACACACACTTAGCAAAGCCTATAATTTGGAAATGTCTTTTAAGTAGAAGTATTCTGGCCTGGAGCCCTTCTCCTTCCTGCCTGTACCAACCAAAGGACAGATATATGCATATGTAATGCTTAAAGAGAACATTAATCATTTCATTTCCTAGATGGATTTAAATATAGTCTTTCCCATAAATTTTAACACAAAGTGCACTCAATATATGAGTTTACTATGTTTTTGTCATATTCTGACAACTTCTTTCATATCCACAAAAACTAGTTAAAATGAAGACTTTGCATATATGCAACTTTATGCAAGACATCAAGGTCAGTGGTCAATCTTGCTTCAACAAAAGCACATTGATTTAAAATGCTTTGTACTTTTCCTCTTTCATTTCAGAATCACCACGAATACGTGTACTTCTCAGGGAAGGATTTCACTCGTGCCATTTCCTAAGATAGTATGCCATCACTAATTTTAACAAATGATTACTGACAAAATGTGTTATTTACTGCCTTTAAATTTTAACATACTTTTCACACTTTTGAACATCTAAGAACACTAAGTATTTCACATCAGTCTACAATATCCACAGTAGTGATGAATAAACTTCACATGTATAACAAGGATTCTCCCTGAAAATGTTCTCTAAATAGACACCTTCTACCTGACCCTTTCTTTTCTTCCAGTTCCTTCTTTCTTACATTACGTGTGACACAGACACAAGTATCATGTAGGTGTGAGTTTTAAATTCACTTCCAAATTCCTTTTTAGAAGATAACCTTTCTACAAACATGAAGTGTATATGTGTTTACTAATTCAACTTTTGTAATATATTGATTATCTCATCAATAACTAGAATTTAGGAGCTAGATATGAAATTACTAATTTCACAATAATACAGAATACAAATACATTACAGAAAAGTTAAATGAAACTGTGTAACACTAGGGCCATGGACCAGATGAGATTTTCTTTTTATTTAAGGTTGTGTGTGTGTGTGTGTGTGTGTGTGTGTGTGTGTGTGGTGTGTGTGCAGGGTCTCACTTCGCAGCTTGGACTCAGTGATTTCTACCTCCCTAGTGCTGGGATTATAGGTTTGGGCCACCACACCAGGCCTGCATTGCCAGCTCAGTGTGCCTGGGGGCGGGGCCAGCACAGCATTCAGCTCCAGGGATCAAGCCCTGGCCCTTGTGCTTACCTGAGGGAGTGCTTAGCTGGCTGAGCAATAACACTGTTCCTGAGATAAGATTTTTCTAGCATACTAGCATAGTGAAGTACCTTTTGTAACGTCTTCCATCCAGCCTTCCAGAACCCATTGAGCAAGTACTGGTAATGCCCTGTGCAGAGGAAGTTTAATGATTCCTTTCTCAAGAAGAATACGACTTACGTTTTGGCTTGGCTCAGGCTGCCTTTAGGGTGGGTCTGGTACATCATGTGCAGCTGGGGATCAAGCTGTGGTCCCTTCCACCAGACTGGGTTTGTCCAAGTAGGTGCTTAAACAGCTGAACTCGCAAGCACCCTCTAAGAAGAAAATTTCCTACCAGTTTCTAAAATTTAGTCACAAATGCACAATTCTATTACTTTTACTTTGAAGTTTTTCAAGCTTTTCTTAACCTTCTAAAGTCATATTTTTAATATAAGAATTTGGCTTTTGTACATACAGAACTGATAAATGAAATTTCACACATAGCAATAACTATAATCCGAAGTATGTTCTAAATATGACCATTTCAGCTTTGAACTGTTCCTTCCTTATATCCTTCTCCACCTTCAATACAGTAGAAAAGTACGGGGACATTAGTGATTAGAGTTGGTGGAACAAATTCCTTTTCAAAGTCACTTTTGAAAGGCGAGCACTCCTGTGAACTTCAACATACAATGTACAAAGAATACTGTCATTTTATGAACTTACTTTGTCATACACCAGTCATGTCCTTAATACTTAGGGATCAGGAGTTGAGAGATGTGGATTTATCCATCCATTGTGTAATTTACATGGACTGCAAAACACAACACCTAAGACACACGGGAAAGCGGTGTCTGGACGTGTTCCCATAAAGCGTCACAGCACGCCACCCCCAGTGGCTGCTCCATGCTCCCTTCCCCCAAGGCGCTGCACATGACAAGCGATGCCACGCTGCTCACAGGTGTACCTTCACAATCCATCCCAAGGAGACAAAATTTTATATAAATTTTATTAAAACATTTTCCTAGTTTTACATTTGAAATACGCAGGAGACTTCAACAGGAAGACAATACTGGATGCGCCAATCAGAACTCAACTTCTCTGTTCCATACACAGCTTTCTCACAAACCAATAGCAATAGTCACAATTTAAAATAGGAGCATTTTGTCCTGTTCTCCAGTGTCAGTTACTCTTCTCTCCTTGCTGGGACAAATACCCAACACTAAAATGAAGGAAGGAAAGGTCTATTTATCACACAGTTACTGGAGGTTTCAGTTCATACTCAGCTGGCCCCAAGGCACAGCAGCACATGGCAGAAAACAACCTTTCATGACAGCAGCAAAGATCAAAAAGCCAAGGGAATGGTGACAGCTCAGGCAGCTAGCTAGCCTCTCTCCCCTTCTTATACTATAATGCAAATGGCCTGCCCCAGGGCAGTTGCATTAGCCACACCCACAATAATCAATCCCAAACTCCAGAAACTGTCCCATGACTTCATCAAGCTTTGTGGAGACCTCTATACACAAATCATAACACCTCGTCTACCAACTCAGGGGGCTGTAATGCTAAATTTTTGAAAGATATTCTTTCCTAGGAATTTTAACAGAAAAGGTTCACAATTGATTAGTTTACTAATTCAGCCTTTTTTGTGCCCTAGAGACCTCTGTAGCATCTAGGAAGGCGGGGTGTTACAAATGAGTCTGCCTTCTTCCTTTACATATGCCACACACACAGCAGAGGAGAGCAGGAGGTGTGGACACAGGGACAATGGCCGCGCTCGCTTCACTGTAAGCACTGTGGCAGAGAACCCTGCTTCTCATTCTCTGTGAAGCTGTGCACAAACACACTGTGCGCTTTCCAACAGGAACTTTGGCTCCTTTGTTTACAAAATAATATTTACGAGAGTTTTACTAAAGAGAAATTAAGAAAGTGTGTTTATAGCAGTATAATATATAATAGCTGCTAAGTCCTGGAAGTGGCTTATATGCCCATGAGTAAATCCATTGATTAAAAAAATGTGGTAGATTTTTAAAATGTGTTATTTTACTACTTCTACTTTTTAGCATATTCCAGGCACTGGAGAACATCCAGAAAGGCATTTCAAGAGTACTTAATATTATCAACCATAGTGTAGTAATGAGGAAGAGTATACGTACAAAGCAAGGGTTATGATGCAAACATTTTCCTCCACCCAGCAATCTCGAGGCCAGCTTGTTTCCTTTCTTGTCATTCCCTGCCACTCCAGGCAAGTGTTCCTGGCAGTGCTTCTACTGATGGTCTAGCAATTTCATTTCAAAAAGTCACTTCCAAAGGACAGCTCTTTTCTGTGATTTTTTTTAAACAGGCGTTTATAAGGCATATAATTTTCTAACTGGACTTTTTCATGTGTGGGCATTCTCTTTATGTACAGAATGTCCAATGCTAAGAAAGGTTGGGTTTTAAAAGGTTAGTGGGAAAGATCAGGCCAGATTTTTTGTGTTACACAGTCAGGATTCTATAAAAGCCAGTATTTGGCTCAGATGAAACTAAATCTCATCCTATTTTCTTAAATTTCTGCTTAGAACTCCATATTTTCACATTTTGTATAAATGTTATGCTCAGCTGTCTGTAATTTCACTTGAAAATGAAGTACATACTTGTGAAACAGACAGACCACAGAAAGTATATGGGTTTTATCCATTTTCCCTTAACATTTTATCATCTTACCTATATTTTATTCTATAGGATACTCTTTGGTATTAATTTCATTGTGTTGCTTCAAAAAATGGTAACTAGTGACTTAAAATAATGTAAGTTATTTCTTAGCATTTCTATTAGCCTGAAGTCTAAAGCCAAGAAGCTGGCAAGATGCAGCATGCTTCTGGAGAACCTGGCTGTCCAGGATCCGGCATTGTCTGTGCTCCTGGACTGTGGCAGCTCCTTGTGTCTTTCCATCTCTCAGCCTCAGATTTCCCTTTGTTCCCCTACCCTTCCTGCTGCCCTCTTTCAAGACCATTGCAGTGATGGGGGGCTTGCTCGCATCATGTAGAATACTGTTCTGCCTTAAGCCCTCAGTGTAATAATAAAAATCTCTCTGACATATCAGGCAAATTGTTAGAGAAATTTTCCAACAGGTTCATGTTCAGCCTCTACCACATTCTCTTTGCTTAAATCAGTTCAGAACAATTTTCCACCTTGTTCATTTTATAGATTGCAGTTTTATACTTGTAGGATCAAAAGAGGAACTATTATACTAAGGATTGCTAAAAAGTCATAAAAACAATAAAACGAAAAACTAAAAAAAAAAAACCTAAGAAATGAATAAAACCAAAGTCTATAAAAAGTAACGTAAGTATAAAATAAAATGTGATTAAGGAACAGTAATTGGTGCCGTTAAAAGAAAGATAGCAGAGAAAAGTTATTCGTGAAAAGCACAAAGATGTATAAGCAAATAAACCTTCTGCAGTTATATCAATAAAGGATTTGTTTCAAAAAATCAAAATATATTTTTGAGTTTCACATAAAACCTGAGTCAAAATCAAAATAAATGCAATAAAGAAAGCTGTTCCAAATCAAGACTGATCCTCCCCCTCTCTGCATCTTTCTCTTCTTCTGAGGAAAATGTGGTTCTAGATAAGCTTAAACTTGGGATGGGGCTTTGGCTGGAAAAACATACTCAAAAAGTAACGACAAGTTATGTAGGAGATAAATTTTGGCTGAAGTGATTTGTATTTTAAGTTTTTAAATTCAATTTATTTAACAATCAGTAGCTATTTGGTACCTATGACTGGAGCATTGGGGAAGGCCTACTTTCTACCTTTTAGGAGTCAGAGATAATCAGAGAGACAGAATGTTATGGTCTGTGCCTAGTTGTCCCCCCAAAGCCTCCTGTTGGTTTTGAGGACAGATGCAGCTGGAGGAGCGATGAGTGGCTTGAGGGGTGGGGCCAGAGGCCCCAGGTGGTGCCTAAGAGGCAGAGCCATTAACCTGGCTAGCCTGTGTGGAGACAGTCATTCTGGACACCGCTCTCCTTCAGTGTCTTAAGACCTCCAGTAACTGTGAGCTAAATAAACCTTCCCTTCCTCATTTTGAGTGTGGGGTATTTGTCCCAGCAATAAGAGAAGAGTAACTAAGACACAGAGATAGGGACACGCAGAAAGACAGAGACAGAGAAAGAGAAAGAAACACAAAGAGAAAAAGAAAGAGGAATAAGGAAGGAATAATTTTTTTTTTTTTTTTTTTTTGGTCTTTTTGAGACAAGGTCTCACTATGCAGTTCAGACTGGCCTTAAGCTCACTTTGTAGCTCAGGCTGGTCTCGAACTCACAACAATCCTCCTACCTCAGCCTCCCGAGTGCTGGGATTATAGGCATGCGCCACCACGCCCGGCTTGGAAGGAATAGTTTTATTCTTCAGAGATGTAATGCACTAATATATGTCAGCTGAATACAAGAAAGATAGCTTTTGATTAAATCATGTTAGAAAACCTGGCTTTCCACATGCTGAAGGCTAAAATTAAACCCATATCCATTGCCATGTACTGAACTATGGTCAGCATGGAGCAAAGATTAAATTATTAAAATGGAAACACTAAATCTACAAGAGGAGAAAGTAGGTAGAAATCTTGAAGACATAGGCATAGGTAGAGTTCATGAACACAAACCAAACAGTCAGGAAAATACTTCAGAATCAACAACTTGGAGCTCATCATTTGGAAAAGTTTCTGTACATCAAAATGAACACTAACAGTAAAAAGAAAACCTATCAATTGGGAAAAAAATATTAGGTTGTCCTTTGGACAAAGAACTTTTATCAAGAACATACAAGGGGTACAGAGACTGGGATTTGATCCCTGGTGTGTTGTGCCAGCCCCACCCCCAGGGTACACTGAGAGGTTGACTGAGATTGGGCACGGTAGCGCTCACCTGTCATACCAGGTTTTGGGAGGCTGAAGATAGGAGGATCACTTTGAGTTCAATCTGTATAGACCCTGTAGACCCTGTACTAAAATACATAAAAGGTAAGTAAATTATTTTCAAAAATAACATATAAGGAATTCAAATAAATTAGGCTTCCAAAATTGAGACTCAGTCAAAAAAGGGCACCTGAGATGAATATGCACCTCTTCAGTGAAGAAGAAGAACTGGAAAATAAATATATGAAAAAATGTTTGCCATAATTGGTCAGTTGAGAAATGCAATGTGAAACAACACTGAGATTTCATCTCACCCCAGAAAAAAATGGCTATCATCAGGAAGTCAATCAATAACAAATGCTGGTGAGGATACAAGGGAAAAAGGAACATTTTTTGCTGTTTGTGTGTGTGTACACTGGTACACCCACCATGAAAATCAGTGTAGAGATTCCTTAAATGCTAGGATTAGATATGCAATCCAACCCAGCTATTCTCCACATGAATATTTTCTCAGAAGAACTGAAAATATCAACCTACAGCAATATGTGGGATTTCACGTTTATATCAGTGCAATTTTTCATAGCTAAATTTTCGAAACAACCCACATGTATATCAACAGAGGAATACATAAAAAGACATGGTATTTTATACAATAAAGTATTACTCATCAAGAAAAAAGATAAGCTCAAGACTTCGATGGGTAAACGGATACAATCTGAGACCATGCTCATAAGTGAAATAAATCTGCCTGTATGTGTAAATACAGTTTTGTCTCCCGAGGTAAGAACTTGAAAGAATAAATAAAACCTGAAAGGTACAATAGATACTGTGAAAGGGAAAAAGAAAGCTGTCTGAAGGAAAGTAACAACTGGGATGAGGGAGGGGAAAAGAAATATATATGTGTATACATAGTAGAGCTTATGTAATTGTACTGCTGATTTCTGCCAGTGTATTGAAAGGCATAGGTAATGCTTAATCTTTTTCATTTTTAACTTTTATAATTATTTGACCAATTTAGCATGCTTATTGGTAATCTGAACAACTAATTTAAAGAGAACAATATACAGTAGAGCAGCCATTTTAGGATTCCTACCATTTTGTTTGTTGAATTTTTGTATGGTTTCTTTTTTTTTACTATTTATAATTCTCTTCAAAAAAGTGAAAATAATATACAGTATATTAGCCTTTGTTGTACTCTCACCACATGATTTTGGAATTTTGATTATTTTGTTTACTTTGCTTTCAAAATAAGTTGAATACAAGGACAGATGTGTCCCTCCACTGTCCTCCTTTCCATAGTACCAAGTGTCCAGAAATTGTTCCAGAACAGAATACAGTGGAAAGAAGGATTATCTCTGGTTAAAGAAACAGTCTCGAATTTTACAATTCCACTCTTCTCTACAGCCCTGATCCCATAGGCAGAGTAATTATTTAATGTAGGAAATCAAAAATTTATTCTAGCAATGATTACCTTGCCATAAAGAATAAACTCATAGTCCCAAGGCCTGTCCACAAAAGGAAAAATAGCCATATCCCTTTTAGTCCTCTCTTGCTCTGGAACAACAGCTTTTGAGCTTGAAATATCTGTATGAAGAAAAGCAAAACATAAAACCTTTGTCCTGTAAGTTAATGCCATCTGACCAATCACTTTTAGAATACAAAAGGAGGCTATCATAACCATATGTTTCCAAGTAACCTGAAATAGTGAGGTAAGTTTAAGTTTCAACCTACTAATCTATGTCCTCACCAATCCACAAGAATGTAAACACCTAATTGAAGTAGAAGGGAAAATTACCTTTAGATGTTCTTGCTTATTAGACTGTTCTAATAAAACTAGTAACAACAACAAAGAAACTGAACTTAATTTCTGTACCAAGACAGCTAACATCTACCACTGCCCATTCATTTTATAATGCCAGTTCTCAGGCATTATGGTGCTAGAACAGGGCAGTAAAGCAATGCCTAGATGTTCCATGTACTAGTCAATTTCCCTGCGGTGAGGCCAAGCACCAAATTCTTGGAACTTTAAGAAGAAGAGATTTTCTTTGGCCCATGAACTCAGAGGGTGTAGTCCATGGTAACTGGCTCCGAGGCTGAAATGGCATGCCACAGTGGCCCTGCAGAGAGAAGCCCTTCAATGCATGATAGGCAGGAAGCAGAGAAGGAAGGCAGCAGGGATGAAGTGCATGCTACTTCCAAGTCACGTCTCCTTTCCCCATCTTTTCTGACCAGATTGTACCTTCTAACAGCTCACTTAGTTATGAAGTTTTTAAATATCCACTAAGCTTCAAAACACTACCTCTGAAAACATTAGACTATTGGCGTCATGTTAGATCTAAATCATGAAGGTATCTCCAAACTGTAGAGCTATGGTAAATCAAGAATTTGACAAAAGGCCTGACCTAGAGTCTGCATTCAATAAATGATTGTTGAATAAAATTTAATGAAATACTCTTTTTTATGTATTTGGTGCAAGGCCTCACTACATAGCTCAGACTTGTAGTGATCCTCCTGATTTCTGCTTCCCAGTTGTGGGATTGCAGGCATGTGCCACTATGCTCAGTCTTGGTGGCTGGCTCAGCAGACTCAGGGTGGGGTGGGTGTGGCATGTGTTGCTGGGGATGGAACGTGGGTCCTTGTGCTTGTCTAAGCAGGCACTTAGACCACTGAGCTATCTTACAGCATGCACGTAGTATTTTTATACATTCTCATTTCGCAAGACCAGGTAGGTTAATAGACTTACTGTAAGTCAGTAAGGCAGAGATGGTGCTGGAAAGTAAGAGTTCCTGATTCTCAAGAGGTCGTTGTTTTAACTGTTCAATGAGTCTTCTCTGCCCCTAAATAGATTTTTGACTCCTCTATTATGTTGGCCACTTACCAAACATCTTAAATGAATGTTGTCAGATGTATAACCTCATTTTATACTTATGACAACTTTAATTTTCCAGAGGAAACTGAATCCCTATGTCTGTGTTACAGCTGGAAAGTTTAGGGTTATCCTTCTGCATGCAATTACATGTCATCATCATGATCAAACATGAACTCATGAGAAGGGATGTATGGAAAGTCTACTACAGATGTTTATCAGGAAGGATCACAGAGCCGTCTTCCTCAAAAGTCAGAGGATTTGCTGGGTTTTTCACCCATTTTCAAGCAGCTTATCAAGAGGCAGAATGTCATGGGCATTGAAGCACTGGTATAAAACTAGGAAAATGTATTTACAAAGTTTGGTTTACCTAAAACTACAAAGTTAGCAAATAATGTAAGAACAATTTTACTAAGAGAAAATGGAAGACAGTACATTTAACCTGGCCACAAAAACCCAGAACACTAGGCTAGCACATTCATGCCCTCTCACGAGCAGACTTGTTTATTTCTAATTGGCTATCTGGCCTTTCTTCATTTCTCTACATATTTTATCATGTATTTCCTCCTTGTTAAGAGCAACAGTGCTATGAGAAGCTTCCCTACCACTTTAGATGCGTATGTGATTTTTTGGTCCAAAGAAGTTGTTCCACAGGGAGAATCACCACCAGCTCCAGAATTCCCAGTTTGGAGGTACTAGGCACATTCTTTATCGTAATAAAACGTTCAAAGATTTATTGTAAAGGAACCTAATAATGCAAAAGCATTACTATACAGAACCTCAAGAACAGAGATACCTGCAATACTGTTAAAAAGCCTGCCACAAATTGATCATGGTGGGCACAAGGACAAAAAACTAATACCTAAAATACTTAAGTGACAGAAATATAGAAATATACGGATAGAATAGTGACTGATAACATAATGAATGATCCTGGGGGGGCACAGGCCCCTCTTCTGAAAACACAAGAGATTTCAATAATCCCTAGTGTTAGTCTATGCAACACAATCAAGCGTAGCTAGAGGAACAGTAACTGATTCCAGTCATGGACAAGAAAGGCATAAAAGACACCAGAAGACAGAAAATACACCAGGGCAGAAATGTAAACATTTAGGATAGACTTCACGCAGGGAAATATCACAGATGTTGATTGCTATATATGCCTGTGTAGTAGCACATCAAGTACTACAGTCCTAACCTGACCCTGAAATGACTCCTAATAACTCTTTCTTAGAAAAAAAATCCCAAGTGTGGTATATAAGCACCTAACATTGAAAATCAACTCTACTAGGAGGATCCTGTCATTATCAAATAGGATAGCAGTGAACTGGAAAAATCACAAACCTTATTGAATCTCCACACAATTTAGAGGCAGGCTTAAAAATGAACAGTCCTCGATCAAGTAATTAAAAACTCTAGAAAATTAGCAATCATAGCAATGCTATTTAATCAGACAAATGCAAGTGCAACTGCTCTGACATTACCACAGCAAATGATGTCAAGAAGGCCTGACTACTGAGTGCACCAGAGCACCTACAAGCGTCACTGTTGAGCACATTAGCTGGCTGCCAGAGCATGCAGGGCCATTCTAGCCATCTAGACCAGCATCACAATGTCCTGGCTCACACAGGATGACATGCCCAACAAAATCACTTCTAAATTAAGGCCCAGACAGGAAAAATATTTTTCAAGTTTGATACTAAAGTTATGTAAAAAAATTAGATTTATACTTTGCTAGAGCTACATTATTTGACACCTGTGTACAATTAAAATAAGAGATTGTAACAACCCAAGATTCTTGCACAAGTTTATCATGGATAAATTGTGATACAAAATAGTATGCAAATATACAAAATATAACCCAGCAGCTAATATAAAGCACATGAATAAATGTCAACAAAGACATAAAAATGCATACTTTAATACAGTTTTAACCAAGGAACAAAAGCACAGATAGACTTATATAGGCCTTGTATTATGTTCAGCATCAGAAAATTGCTCTCCACACATATCTCAGCTTCAAGGAGGAGGACCACAGATATTTTTCCCACCATAGCAATAACACAAACATACAAAAATCATAAATATATGACTTCTGCTAGAAGTGGCACACACAGAGATAAAAGGATAGATAGACAGACAGACAGACGGACAGAGAAATGACTAAATGAAGACATGGTACACCAAAGGTCATCATGAGCCTATTGTACATGTGGTGATATTCCCACAACTATAGGTTTTACCACATAAATATAGAAACTATACCTATATGCCTTAGAAATAAGGAAAAGTGGATAATAAACATAAATCAAATACCGAAGATTATACATCAGTGATACATCAGATCAAATGCTTAGATTACTGCACATCCAAAATGTATAAGGTTAATGCATTTTATCAATATTACAACTAATTGAAAGGCTTTCTAGCCTAGATCACTCAGAAAAAATAAGGAAGGGATCTGCCTGAATGATGGCATGCTAGAATCTATGAGGTCCAGTAGGTCAACATGAGACATGTGCACATTATTATTCAAAAAAACCAGTGAGAACTCAAAATAGCATTGATAGTTCTGCAAAAGCTATCAGCAAATGTGAAGATTTGATTAAACTCATGCTACCTGAAGTCATAATGTCACTTGCACTGGCAAAAGGTCAAAGTCGCACAGACAAGTGTGCGATTTCCCAACCGGTTGGCAGGTCCTTCAGAGACAATTCCTAAGGAGCAGGCTGATGATCAAATGGGAACTCTCTGACCGTAATCAAGGCTGGCGGCTATCAGCTAATGCAAACTCTGTCTCATGTAAAGAAACACTGCTATATTTCCAGTAAGTCTGTTCATATTCTACCTGCTTAAAACTTTAGCCACACGCTTATGTGATTCATGATATAGAAATAATGTGCTGTCCCTTTTGCTGAAGAGCCATTAGGAATTGGCAGATAGATCATGTAAAGCAGATCAGACCTTGCTGTGAGTTAGTCCATGGCATAAGCATGGGAGCTTCCAGGCTGAGCTTTGTCCTGCACATCACATAAAACAGGTGCTTGTTTCATTCCAAGTGTCAATGCTGAGCAGAACAACCGTCTCAGTAACTCACCTGGGCAATAGCCATGGAACGCTGGACACGCCACACTTACCAACAAAAATAATTCCCTGTTTAATGGTACTGTCATGCAATGTAAATTCATAAATATGTTAGTCTTGCTGATGCACACTTGCCACTTGCAAACTTATCAAATTAAATAGTATACCTTATGTATGTCATATGTGAATATGTTCACATATGACATACATAAGGTATACTAGGAAAAAATTAATTCAACATTTCCATGAGTTTATCAGACACACTAAATCAACAAATGATGTAAGCTCCTCACCTGGATCATAGGTGAGCTGTGGTTAAAATATGCAATGAATGTTTAAATTTTAATCATTCATAACAGTAAAAGACATATTGGTACTACTCTATCACCATTTTTTATCATATCTTGTAAAAGGAAGGACACTGATATTGGGGTGTGGCAACACCACAATTTACCAGGTGATAACCTGGTAAATATATCAAAGATCAACAGGATACAAACTCCGATTCTCTGTCCCCAGGCTTCAGCTCAGCTTGATCTCTCTGCTTGATGCAGAGTGCTCGAAGTGCCTGCCATCCAGAGGCTTTGAATAGATTCCCAACAAGCATCAAGTCTTCTCAGAGAAAATGTACCTGCTCTGTAATCTTGTCTAGCTACTGCTGTGATTTTTCACATTTCTATAGACTCTGGGTCTTGCCTATCAGTTCTCCCTCTTCAAATCCTGCCACCACAGCTAACTCTTTCTTAGTCATATATATATAATTGCATGATGTGTGATTTGTGTGTGTTAGTTATTAAGAATGAAATAAAATGTGATGGTCTCATTGACAGGTTCTCCTATTAAAACCTTTGAAAACTTGGTCTAATAAGATTGAATAAACTGGTATGGGTTGTGAATTTATTTGCTGTCTTAGTTATGTTTCTACTGTTACCGAGACAAAGTACCCAACTCTCGGGAAAGTTTTATTTAGCTCACAGTCTGCGGAGGTTTCAGTCCATAATCAGCTGGCTCTAGGCAGGGTGGTGTGGCTGAGGGGTAACTGGTCACGGTAGCAGAACACAGGAAAATCAAGAGCTAGAAGAGCAAGCTGCTTTCCCCCTCCCTTACACAGTATGCAGGCTACCTGCCATACAGCACGTGTAATGCTCACTCTCCTAATGCCAGCACTAGACAACCAGCGCATACAAGCTCTAGATCCAGCCATCTGGGAAAGCACATTCCCATGAAGCTTTGGGGGGCCTCCAGAAACAAGCCACAATATTTACATAGCTCATAAAGAAATTATAGGAAGACACAAACATATTTAGTCTGTGTTACAGGTGTAGCTCATTTATGACATATTTGGCTCTGTTTATTTTTTTTTTTTTACATACTTTTGGAAAAAAATTTAAAGAATACAAAATGGTAAAAAATTAGAAATGATGTAAAATTTCGCTAAACAAAGTAATTGGACTTCAACAATGGTTGTATTGTATGATGCTACTTTCAAATTAGTTCTTTAGGTCACCAAATATAAACCTGCAACATTGAGTAAAAATTTATAAGAAACTAAAAGGAGAAAAACAACTAAGCATTAACTGCTCCTTTCAATAAGCCAGCAGAAATTACCCAAATGCCCATCAACTGAAGAATGGATAAAAAAGTTACATTATTTTTACACAATGGATTATTACTCAGCTATAAGAAAAAATAAATTCAATGCTATTATAGGTGAATGGATTCAATTAGAAATGACTGGTAAGTGAAATAAATCAGACCAAATGTACAAACATTTCATTGTCTTGCTAGCTTGAGAACCTGAGAAAGTAAATAAAATCTGAAAGGTACAATAGATAATGTGAGAAGAGAAAAATCTGTTCAATGGGAAGAAAAATTGGGATGAGGAAAAGCACAAAATAAAGAAGAAAAAGATATATATTCATGTATACTTGTCTTCTTTGTAATGGCACTGATTTTCAGTAGCCACATGTTACTTGCCCTAACTTTAAAATATCTTTTATTGCAAAACTGCCAAATTTCCCCATTTTTCATCTCTGCCTCTTGCACATGATTCGTAATATAATTCTAGCTAAAATCAGTTAGCAATACCCATTCCCCAACATGAGCATTGAACTTCCTGCAAATTAGTTAGTATACTAATAAATCGAGCAGAGAAATCCAAAAGCAGTCCAGTGGGTAGGTACAGTCCTAGCAATGGCCCCACTCTTGGTACCAATTTCTTATATTAGCTTTTGTGGCACTGGGACAAAAATAACTGACAACTGTATCTGAAAGAAAAAAAAATAGGAGACTATTTTTATTCAGTTTCAGAGAGTTAAGACTGCAGTCATCCTACACTAAGGTGGAGACATGGCAAAATAGCATCAGAAGATATCTGCTCAGCCCATGGAAGCAAGAAGCAGAAAAGGAATGGAGCAGCCAGCAACAAGAGGGATCCCATCCAGGCCAGTCCCCAGGGACCCACTCCTCCACCAGTGCCCACGTGCTGAGAGCACACGGAGCTACAAGCTCATCAGTGGATTAGTCTGCACACACAGCCATAATCCAAAAGCCTCCCTTGAACACACCAGCAATTTTTATTATTTTAGTATTGGCAGTCAAACACAGGGACTTTGCATTGAGCTACACCTCCAAAACTTTTCTTCTGTGAATGTTGTTATATGTTTGCTTCTGTTACAAAACAGATTCTCACTAAGTGGCTCATTTTCCCAAGCTGGACTGAGAACAACCCTCTTCCTTCGGCCCCCAGAGTGATGGGATGACAGGCTAATAACAATTTTTAGGGACAATTGCTACACATTTTTCAGTTTATATACTTGCTTCTTCACATTACTCATCTTAGCCACATACACCTTCAGTTAGTGTGGTGGTCAAACTAATATCTAGTCTTCTCACATAAGTAGTTCCTATATATGATGATGTGAATTTCAACTATTTGCTCTAAGTCTGTGCATATGCCTTAGTATATGCATAGTCTGCCTAGACTGTAGCTAACTAGTTTTTGATACCAACTGAGTTTTCTTGTATGTCTGCAGTTTTCTGAGTTTATGGTTGATAACTATTTTTAAATTATTTTTTGATGCAGGACAGCAGTGAAAATATGTTCCTCTCCCTGTGAGAAGACTAAGCAAAAGAAAATAGCCCCAAACTCATTGTCAGTTCTCAGAAATTATCTCAATTATTTTTTATTTATCATTGAGTTTGTAGTATTATCTTTGCACATGATACAAAGTAAAATAATATTACGTTGCATATACCTTGTGTATTGGAATACTTATGCCATTTTTTTAAATACACATGCATGTACAGATTCATGCTCATGCTCATACACATGCACACTTCATTTCCATTAGTATCTTTTATCATCTCTGTGACCTCAAGTTTGAGAATCTCAATTTTATAGCGTTGAAGAACTACAAAGTAAACAAATAGAAGGTCACCAGATGATTCTTACTCAAATATGTTTATCTGTCTACAATCTTGAACTGAGCAGGCACAGTCATTGTCAGAGTAGGGAATGCTGCCTCTCCCACTCTGGTTTAGAAGGCAGTCTTCAATAATTTCTGGAAATCCTCAGAGATATTGGGAGGGAAGCTGTGAAACAGCTAATCATAAAAGGATATTCTGATGCTTACTTATATCACAGAATAGCAGGGACTCCTAGGAGATGCAGCAGAAGCCCTATTGGTAGATTGCTTTTAAGAAGGCTAAATAAGGGAAGAAGAAATGTCTGACGAAATTTCACACTGAAAATTCTTAAAATAAGGTCAAATACATGTTTCTTAATTTTATGACTTTTTTATTTTTTAAATAAAAAATTTATTTTTATCGGTCCACTTAAATTCTTTTATATTTTATATTTACCAGTAACTAAGACTTATTTCACTTTCAGTATAAGAGCTGAGGCATGGGGCTGGAGAACAGAGATATTTGGAAAATATAAGCTGAGGACCAATTCAAATTAGGGTTCCTTAGTGACTCTGTGTTCTTCCCGGGTGAGGCTCTATGGCATGTCTGCATGAGGTCTTTCACTCTGGAACATTATGAGCAGGGAGGTTGCCATAGCAACCTGAGTCACTGATAACCTCCCTGAGATGTGAATTCCCAACAGATATGGTGATCTTGGCAGTGTACACAGCACTCTCAAACCATCGGTGCACTCCCTGTCTGTTACAACAATATGACTAAGTAAGGCTATTAATATTCCCATTACCTTCAGATGCCAGCCCTTGAATTTCAAGAAGTTAGAAAACTTGTTAAAGGTCACATTAGGAGGTAAGTAGAGGATTTGGAATTTAAAGTCATTCTAAGATCTTTTGATCCTAAGAATTGTCTATTTGTTCAACATGAGCCTAATGATTGAAAATAAGACTATGTCTACATTCACACTAAACTTTCACAATTTGAGATTTGTGCTATTATTTTAGTAGATATTCTCTTATGGTTTTAAAGTAAACTTATCTAGATCTAGTTTGGGTGCACAAACCCTCCATTCATAACTTTGATCCTACCAGTGAATGCAGTCACGGGTTAAAACACCACCCTCTGAGAGCCAGTGATCTAAACTATAAACACCTCACTGAATACTCTAGGCCAGCTTCTAAGTTGGGAGTTTCTGAAGAGAAAATAAACTCCTTCAAGACAAAGGTAAGAAAAAAAGGAAACATTCTGAGATGAACATAGGAAAGCACATATGAATTAAGAATTATCATAAGATAATATCACTTTATCAAGCAATCCATATAGAGTAGGGTTTTCATCTAGGGGTCAATTTGTCTTCCCTGGGGGCTATTTGGCAGCGTCTGAGCACAATATCATGACTGAGGGAACGTCTCTGGAATCAGGTGGGGAGTGGCCAGCGGTGTTCTGCAAGGTAATACAATGTACAACACAGTCTTAAAAAAATGAAATATTTAGCTCAAAATGTCTGCGCTGAAAATGTTGTAAAATCCTGGTTTAACCAATGCAATAATTTTATTTTTATGTAGTTGCTTATCTTATAAAAGTGAGTTTTGTAATTGATGTACCTAAAATTTTTATTAAACTCCTATTTTCACGTTAAGAAATTACTAAATATTACCAAGTAATCATAGAAAAACTAAAAAGTACAAATAAGTAAAATGAAGGAATGTCAAATTTGAAATAGACATCATCTCAAATAAATATTCACATTTTGGCTTGAAATTTTGGACAAAAATCCAATTATTATACTTTCATGTAATTTTTCAACATATTGTTAATAATCCATTATGTCAGTGTCAGGAATTGACTCATTAGTTTTGATGGTTGCCTGGTATTCCACTCCATTAATACAGCTAGTATTCAATTAATGCAGCAACTAATCTCTTCTTATCAGTTACTGACATTAATTCTATTATTTCCTGTCTGTTATGAAGTGTGTTGTCATGCTTCTAGTGAAAATGTCTTATGTTTTTGCTCTGTCAGGTTAAGGGATATTTGCAATTTTATTTGATATTTGTTACATTTCATTTTATAGAAGCCACATGAATATCTTATAAGAAATATTCATTGTAATATATTTAATGGGCTATCAATATGTGGAAATCATTTCTCTAGTTTCTGTGAGAAAAAATACATGATACATAAGTGTTTACACAGAAGAATGATTTCAATCTCTGACTTCTGGAAAAATCATAATCTTCAATTTATGAGAAGCTAATTAAAAAGTGATTAGATTGCTCGAAACCCTATTTGCAACATTTTATGTTGAGAAAATAAAAAAGCTTAACTTGCACAAGCCAGTTAAGTTGTTTTATTAAAAGGGAGCCCAAGTACAATTAGGAATTCAATAGAAGCACATAAATCAGTGTAATCCACTAAAAAAAAACATGGCATTATATTATTTTTCCCATTGTTTGTAAGGTTTTAAAATATACTTTTTTAAAGTTTAAAAGGAAAGCATGTCCCTATTGTACTGCTAAGATACTTGGGAACACTCAGACCACTAATGTCTAGTTTACACGTTAAAAAAACTATCACAAAAATACAGAAGAATCCAAGGAAAATGCCAAGGCTGGTGTGTTACTTTCTGTTTTCCAAAGCCAGAGGGAAAATGCCGCTGTAGCAGCAAGTGAAAATATTTTGCAGTTTCCCCCACTTGAGTCTTTTTGTTGAATATTAAAAATATACTTCTCAAAGGCAATCTAATGCATTGGCTAAAAATTCTCACAAAGATGGGTTTTCAGCTAATTAATCTGTTCTTCAAGAGAAGCAGCAGGGAAATGCTTGTTAATGTTTAAGCCACAAGATACACAAAAATGCAGGCAATATTTTATCATGATACCCAGGAGACCTATGTGTGACACAATATAGAGTCTATGTGTATCTCACTCTCCACAGGAACTAATTTTGAAGCCCCAGAATGCTGTGAATTGGCTGTAAAACAATGTTGAAGAAACTCAACACAGAACAGAAGGCACACTTTCCTTAGGAAGAATGCTGATAAAATTTTAATGAACTAACATGTTGTCATGGGGATTTGTTGCTATTCATTAATTCATTGTGCTATTCCTCTATAGTTTTGCTGAAGTTGAGTGACAAATTGTCAAGTCCCTGCTCTGGTGGATTATATCGCCTCATTGATACCCTAAATTTAGGGGGTAAATTCTTTCAGAGACTCACCCCATTGCAAATGGGGTAAAACATTTTTTTTTCAGGATCGTGTGCATTTGATTGTATTTCAAATAAAATTCCATCTCTAGGGCAGACCTTTGACTCTGCAAAACAGGGGAAATAGTCACGGAATGATTGACAGCTCCGGTCACAGATGGGAACTGCCACAGAGCCCGGGCCAGGGACGGCGCTACCATATAAAACACACAACTGGCCGCCTATGAATTAGGGTAAAATTCTCAGTGGAGTAGGATAATTCAATCATGAAGTAATAGAACAGCAGAGCTTGGAAGAGCCTCAGCATAAGTCTAAATGCTTCATTTTATAAATAAGGAAACAGAAGAAGTCCAAAAGGATGAAGAGGCGTGACAGATGTGAAAGGTTGAGCAAGGGTCACAGACTATGTATCTTAAACTAGGTCAATATTCTTGAAGCGTCTCTCTTGGTTTCTTCTCTCGTTCCTTATCCAGCAGGTCTTGCATTTAAGCTTAGTGACAGAATGATGTGAAACTATACCTTTGTACAGAAGCATAACCAACACTGGCCCAGCACATGCTCTCATACTGTTTTTGAAAAGCACACAATTTCTACACTATCAATGATCATTTTTGTGTTGATATTCTGACAGTCCCAAGTCTTAGCATGGAATTATATTGTAAAACAATGTAGTACACTTATCAAGTGCTTCCTGTGCACCCACACACTGCTACACAACCAGGCGGCGACAAGAAGATAAGGATCTCTGACAACATCCCAGTCTGAGCATGCGCTCTGATGGAAGCATCGATACCGTTGGGCAATCACAGTCAGACCCAAGTCCTGCCCTCTTCCTGGCAGAGCCAGCTGAAGAGAAGGGCGCAGACTCCTATTCAGTGCAGACTGTGCTGCTGAGGAGCAGCCAATGGGGAGGAAATCATGAACTATCACCCAAAATTCAAACCACTGTTGTAGAAGCAGCTAGAAGTCAGTAGATGATAAGGGTTGGTTGTCTTGTTTGTGCTTAAAATCCTAGCTTTTGCTCACTAGGATATAGTCAAGGATTAATTTTTTTTTTATTTTGGTTATTTTTCTTTTTACTTGGTTTTGGGTTGGGGGCTTCCTAGGGGGAGGGCAGTAGCAGCAGGAGAGACTGAATCCAAGGCCGTAGCATGAAGCTACATGCCCAACCCGTTGGGGCTGATGGGAAGATGTACTGGATCTTACTAAATCACTAGACTACCCAGGAGGGGCTGGAGCCTGTGGCTCTACTCCTGTGAGCCCAGAGGGCTAGCATGCAGGGGCGCACCAGCGTGCCTGCTAGAACACTAGTTTCATATAAATTTATCGACTTTCTATTAAATATCCAAAGTATTAGACAACAACATCAAAATCATGAACTCTTTCAGTAAACTCTAATTGATTCACTTCACCGTATATTCGAAATCTTTGCTACTCACAAATATAATCGTTGGGGCATCTCCTTGAAGGGACAGAGGTACGTGATCTCAGATTCCACTATAGAATGGCAAATCAGCAAATGTTAGCAAATCTGCCTTTCAATAAAACCTCAGGATGACATATACATCTGTGAAAGTTGGAGAAACTGTGGGCTACATCACACTGTACCCTAACACTTAACATTTAAAGCATAATATAGCCAAAATATGGATATTTAGTAGTACTTCACATTTCTATGGTTTCCTGCAGACAAAAAAATAATTACCAGTATATTTTGCTGGATTTTTAAAAAGTTTTTATTGATAAATCTAAAAGCTTGTTTAACTCGGTAGATAGTGAAAATAATTTCTATTCCTGACAGTGTGCAAAGCTCCAATTCAGTTTTTTCAGCCTTGCACTACTCATATAACAATGCTAGCACTTGCTCTTCTGTGCCTATCACTTAACTGAATCTTCTCCTCAGTGGGAAGGTGTGCACAATAAGGCACCATATAAACATAAATGAAAACACACAGATTATGTCATCTGGGAACATTAAGTTAGGACAAACTAAAAGTGAAAATTGAACCCCACAAAAAACGCATCAGTCCAGTCATGTCTGACGAAACTATTGACCTGCCTATAGGGCCCAGACCAAAACATAAATACTTCTTATTCCACGATAAGTCCTCAGCCAGGACAAGCTGATAATTATATGCCTGCCATAGAACATGTGAGAGTATGTTTTAAAAATCAGTCAGTAATGCATTAAGAAAACACAACCATTTGCAAAGCTAACCATGTACTTTAAGGTTTATCATCTTCCCAATGATCAAAACAGTTGATATCCTTTGATAAATTTTCTTGAAAGAGTAATCTTAAAACGATCAGGTCCAAAGTATCAGGCAGCTATTCCGCACATTGTATGTCTTTTTAGATTTAAACAATATGCAAATTGATAATAAGAAATTATTCAAGAATATTAGGTCTTAACATACATTAAAATATTATAACATAAAAATTATATTTATAAGAAATTTGTCATGACATAAAAATATTCAATAAGGAAAAGGTAGCTCAGAAAAAATATGTATAATAAACACATGAAGAGGACAGGTAGAAGGAATATTATATATATATATATATATATATATATATATATATGTATATATACACATAACCTATACATACATACTAAAATAATTAGCCATATCTAGTCTATATTTGTATTTTCTCTTTTTAATATTGTGGGGAGTTGTTCAAATAAATGTGTATTACTTTACAAATAATATAATTTCTCAAACTATAGCAAAGCCTGCTCTTCACACATTAAGTTCCAAAACCCAGTTTATTTATTGGGATATCACAAAATACTTTCAAATTTCAAACTTTTCTGAGCAGAACTTTGGCTCATTTAAGTGTTTTGAGATTGAAGCTTCCCCCACACCATTGAATTTCAGAGCAGATTGTGTACTTGAAATGCTGATACTTGCCATATTGCATATACCTGGAATAAGTGACCCTGTATGATTATCACATATCTCAAAAAGAAAAAATATTTTTCCCAAGTACCCCATGCAAATCAGTAGGTCATTTAGAGCCAGTAAGGGCTTATGTGAAGGTGCTGGTCTCACCTTGTAAGTTTTAGGCTACCATTTGGGTTGCTTAGGTGGAGGATATATTTGAAACATTACACACTTAAAACACAGAGACTACGATCCAGAGCAAAAGGAAAGTCTAGCTCCAGAGAGATAGCTCAGTGGCATCGGTGCCTGCTTGGGAAAGTGCAAGGTCCTGAGCTCAAGCCCCAGTAAGTCTGCAGGGGCTGGGCCTGATGCTGCTGCAGTGTCCCACTGACCCCTCCTGCACTATAGTGTCAAATTTCAAGCCCCCTCATCATGTATTCTCATCCTCAGGGGCACTCTTATCATCACTTTAAGATGTTTTATTTCTTTTCTTGAAATCTATTATCATGGAATGCTCAAAAACAATTTTCCTTGGAAATTCCTGATTGTAAAATCATTTCTTACAGTCCATACCCAGACAATTAGCCCCCTTCTTAGTAACTCTAAACAGTTACCTACCACAAGCATATGCATTGTTCTCAGGGCTTGTTCTGCTTACTTGTTTGATTTTGCTTTCCTAAAGCTTCTGCAGAGCACATGATGAAGGTAAACAATCAAATGAAGTTCTGGGATGTAGCAGTTTTTGGCACCCACATATGTTCCAGAATCTGACAGTAGCAACTCTTACAGAGGCAGGCAAATTTCTACATTTTAAGTTTTGACACAAAGGAATGTCACCATGGATGCCACCACCACATGATTCCTGGGAATTAATTTGTTAGGAGCCTCCCTAAATAAAAGTGTAAATGCTGAGCGGTACACAGACTTTTTGTCGAAAGCGCCCCCCTGGCTCCAGACTCTGGATCCTGACATCACTTCTTGGTTATTGGTTGACAGTTCAGTGCCTTGAGAGTTGCGCTCGCTGTAGGGTTAGCAGGATAATTGACAAACCACAGGGATCGGATTCCTGGATTAGGATGGCCGGACTGTCAAAACAACCGTGACAAACTCTCACATCAACTTCAACAGCAAGTCAAGTCTGGGAGGAAAAAATTCACCTTGGCAGGGCCAGATGGGAAAGCTTCAATTTGAAATATTTCCCACCGCAAAGTATACTTCGCCAGGCGACAGAATCAACCTAATTTAAAAAATACAGTTCATAGATCATAGTTCACCATGGCCACAATTAGAACACTTATTGCAAATAAACATCCCAGAGTCTCATCTTACTTCTCTAAAGTGCCTTCTGAATTTCATAAAATGTCTGGAACTCTTCTCACAAGACTAACATACATGGGAGAAAGTTCTTTCTGTACAGATACGTCTACGTTTATGAAATGTTCTTTATGTATATACTGTGTGCTCAAGGGAAAAGGGTCCAGTTTTCAACTCTCTCTATAATTTTGTTTAAAATGTCTTGTAAATTTTAAATAAAATTGATGTAGAGATGTGGTTCCTATTAATAAGCAGCATGTCGCAAGTTGTGATTAGCAATTAGGAGTTTACATCCATTTGCATTTTAAGGAAAAGCAGTTTACAAATGTTTCCAAAACTCGAACTAAATTTGCCACTTGAAAGATTATCTCTAGACACTCAGATTCCTATTGTAGATCTTTGCAATGACAGCTCAAGTGACATCTATTTGTCATGCAGGCATGCTCTCTGTGTGAAAACATAGACTGCAACCCGTTGAAGGGAAATTAAAATGCAAATACTAAAAAGGGTTATTTACTTAGTTCTGTGCCAGCTAGCACATGGGATGAGGATACTCAGGATTAGAAGGATCCAATTATTTTTAAAATATAAAGCTTAAAGAACTTCCTCATGTACCACTTGGGTCTTGGAAGATAATCAAAATAGTTTTGGAATAGTTAATCAGTATTTTTCCATCAGAGTCAAATTTTTCAAAACATGACAAAAAGCAAGAAGCATGAGTGAATATTATTTGCTGGCAGATACTCCAGCTGAACAAATGCCAAAATATTCAAGAACAAGGGTTGGAATAAGATGGTGCTAAACTATGAGTTTTTATCTCACAAAAGTAACAATTTTGAAAGTTTCATTGACATTGTGAATAAGAGAAAAAATCATAAATCTTTGCTAGTACCAACAAATTCAGTTTTAGTTTTCCAGTATTAAGTGTGAAAATATTACTTCACAAAAAACTACAAATATCCTCCTTTCAATGTGCGTTATGGATAGGATATTCTGTCTTCTTCATGTACTATGGATAACCACTAGGAAGATAACAATGTAAAAAGCATTAATTATTGAAACTATCCTATTAATCAGCTTTGAAACTATCTTACTGATATTTGTCTCTCAATACAATAAAATAAAATTTTTAAAAAATGTGCATTTTGCTTTCTTACAAAAATAATTTAGGCCTAGAATTAGAAAAAAATAAATAAAACGAGCAGGGCATCTTGAAGAATATAGGAAGTTTTCAGAAAGTCTTAATTGTATGATGAAAAAGGTGTGTGTATACATGTATCTCTCATGTATGAGAGAGAGAGAGAGACAGCCAGAGAGAGAGAGATATCAGGAAAATTGCTTCATATTGTAAGCAAATCTATAGTATTTTTTATAGACAGTTGATAATTTGTGCTTCTCTTCCAATTTTTCATCTGCACAATGGTGCAAATGTGGTATAATTTTTTTTTTTTTTACAAACAATAGTTTGAAATTTGATCTTTTCCTGGGAGGAGCAAAAACCATTTTACCAAAGGAAGTAAAAACACAACATGTTAGAATTTTCTCAAGTTGATTTTTTGTTTGTATTTTCAAAAGAGTCCTAGAAAAAAAATTCCAAAAAGCTCTATCTTTTATACCCTGGAAACCAACATGGAGACGGAACACTTAGCCCTAAAATGCCTGAGGGGGCAGGTAGTCATTTAATGAGGACAAATGGAATAAAATTAAAGTCCAACCAAACGAAGTACCTTCTAAATGTAGCGTTAGCTCAGTCATGTGGCTCAAATAGGATTTTTCTTCAAAGGTACACAAATGTAGTCTTAGGAGAATGAAAATACAAAATGAAAGCAAGGTAGAAAACAGAATTCCTGTGCTTTGAAATACAGCAAAGAGGAGGGCCTGAAACAATGTAAGTTATATATCCCTAAGACTTTCACTGTGATGTCATCCTGATCCCAGCATGACATGCATCTCACCACCCTCAGCTTGTAGAAGGGGTCCAGGGACATCTTGCAAGTGGGGGAAGTGCAACCCTGATTTGTGAGGAAATCTTCAACCCAGAATTTTTTAAAGTGATATATTAGCTTCAAAGCTAATTAAAATTCTAGAGAATAATTCTTTACAACTACTGTTTGATTTTAATTAGTTGAGATATGCACAAACTGGGACCTGTAGTTTTTAAATGTCACTGAGTTTCCCAGAAGCCCAAGAGAATCTTACCATCTTTTCTTACCATCATTTTGTAGTATGAATTGGCCTCTGGGAAAACAAAACAAAACAAAACAGCTCCTGAAGCCAAAGGGTTCAAGAAATACTGGTCCATCACACTAATTAGCATTTAAATCTAAGTGACTTTTAGCCTTGCTTCGCAGTTAATGAAGTGCATGCATGGGAATAGCTCCATGAGCTTCCATGACACTGTGGGGCCGGCCCTGTTGGAGCCTAACCTACCCCAGGCCTCCTGAGGGGTCTTTCTGTCATGTTCAGCAAACACAACTACAGTCCTTCAGTCAAAACAGAGACTTTGTCAGACCAGGGTAACCTGTGCTACCCTTCCAAGCCACAGTCCATAGATCACAACTCTGTCCTACTTTAGAAAGCATGTGCTAGGTGGAGTCCAGGCCCCTTCACAGATCGACCCAGAACAGCTTTTCTTTCTTCAAGCACCTCTGTGTAAATGTCAAACTGCCAAATGACAAATGTCAGGGATATTTTCCAACCACAAAGGAAGGTATGCACGCAGGCCTCTTAGGCGTGTGGAACCCATTTACTGAACAGTTATCAATACTTTCTTCTACACCCCAGTAGCCAACAATCTAAGTGAAACTACTTCATAGATTAATAAGAATTGATATCTAAAAATAGTTTCAAAGAAATAGATTGAGTTACAGAAATGCTATGATGTAATTGTATGTGATAAAAGTTTGAAAATGAAATAAGTGAAGAATCTCACCAAGGAAAATACATAGGGATATTTTAATAAAAGAAGAAAGTCTTAAGGAAAAATAGAGAAACCAAGCTTTTGATTCTGAAATGATGGGACAGACACATTTTCCCCACTTTTCCAACTAAAAATAAATAAAAACCTTATACTCTTCATGTAAAATAAATGCCAAATGGAAACTTTTGAACTGAAAAATACACCAGAAAAAAAATTTTATGCCACTAAATGGGTACCTTTTCACAGCAAACTAGAATAGACAGGGACAGATGAATAAAAATTATCCAGTCTGAACAATACAGAAAAACTGACTATTAAGAGAGACAGACATGAAGCCAGGTGTGCTGGTGCACACCTCTAATCCCAGCTACTCAAGAGCCTGAGGCAGGAGGACATGAGCTCAAAGTCAGCCTGTGCAACTTGGTGAGACTCTCTTAAAAAGAAAGGAAAAGAAAGAAAAAGACTGGCTATGGAGCTCAGAGGTCACTGGCAGAGTGCACCTAAATTCAATCTTATGCACAAAAATCAACAACAATACAACTCCAGAGCCTCAGGTACTTACATGTCTGTAAGAGAATTTCTAACATTACTGTAATGTGGGATATGAAAGAGGGCACACGAATATGTAGAAAAGGACTCAAACAAGGATGACTGGCATTTCAAAAATCTGATGAAAGATAAGCACCAAAAACTTAAATTTAATAAATGTCATACAGAATAAGTCAAAAGAAATTCATGCATTTTAGCCACACTTCCCAAAAATAAAAAAGAAATACTGAAAGCAACTAGAAGATGACAACTTTAGGGTAGAAATTGTTAAAATGACAGTGGACTTAAAGGTCCCACAGTGGCCGGAAGGCAATAACAACAGTTTCCCATTGCTGAATGGAAAGAATTGGGAAAGCAGAAGCTTATATTAATGAAATATCTTGTAGGAATGAAGGTGAAATCAAGACATGATACTCAGATGAGTGAAAAACTAAAACTTCCCCAAAAGAATGGCTAGTCAGAAGTGACTCACAGAATAAATATATTTTTAAGAAATATGGGACCATCTTGCAATAATATAATTAAAAGAGTTAAAATATAAGAAAGCAAAATACCTTTTCTTTGTTCACCTGGCTTTTCTAAATTGAATGTAATAGATACAAATATAATATTGTCTGATGTGATTTTAAACAAATATAGGTGAAATCCTGAGGAAACTTACATTGTAAGCAAGACAGGATAAAAAGCAGTAAAAGTAGGTAAGGTAGTATACTTTACCGGAATTAGCAAGGTAGCTATGCCAATATACTATGGTAAATTGAAAACATACAGTGCAATACCTGGAGAAAAGAGATAAACTGAAAAACTACAGGTTAATCAAAATGAAATACTAATGAATGTTCAAAAATAGTATAAGAATGCAGGAAAGAGAAAATAGAAGAAAAGAAACAACAAATAATATACACGTTTAAGTCCCAATGTATTAACCATTACTGTATGTCAAATATGAACGACCTGAATATAAGATTCCTATATAACCCATGGGTTTACCAGGGAGACAGCTCTGTGATATAGGTGCCTGCATGGGAAGTGCAGGATCCTGAGTTTGATCACCTGGTACCAGAAAACAAACAAATAAGTCAGCAAACAAACAAGCAAGAATAACCAGTGGGTCATGACATAAGACTGATAGCAAATAAACATGTATGGATTTGAATGAGAATATGGATATAACATACCAAAGTGAGTGGAGAGCAGCTAAAACAGTACTGACAGAAGTTTGCAACACTAAACAACTGTACAATAAAGAGTAAAACCCCCAGTAATCTAAGCTCCCCCATCAGGAACTGAGTAAAGTACAAGAGATGAATCAATACCCATAACTAAAAAATAAAAAAGATGAAAAAAATAAAAGAAGCAATGAAAACTAACAAAATGAAGTCTTGCTTCTTTAAAAGGATTAATAAAATTACCGAATTTCTAGTAAGATAAGAAAAGAACACAGGGATTTCAAATATCAGGAGCGGAACAGTCCTCACCAGACAAGAAGGCAATGGGACAGTATAAAAGATAACTCTATCTACACAATTTAACAATTTATATAAAAAGGAATAACTGCTCAAAAGTCAGTATCACGACCTGCTCAGTATGTGGAAAAAAATTTGATAGCCTTCTAATAATTAAGCAAATGGAATTCATCATTTAAATATAACCTAAAGAAACGAAGAAAGATCTTCAGCTCTTATCCTCTATATGAGAAGCTATTAGTGACCCTGCTCGGTGGAAATCTGTATTCATAATTGTCATAATGATTGTATTATTTGACCTTTACATACTTCATTGTTTCTTTGACTTTCTCTCCTCCAGATTTAAAGCTCTCTGCCTACCCAAGATGAAATTGCCTGTTGTCTACTGAGGGTCTTTAAATAGAGACCCTTTGTAGAGCATCTTTAACTGTCCATCAACAATTAGAATTTCCCTCAGCCTGAAGAAGCCAGATCTGTCAACAGCCATTACTCCCATATGTGTACTTCTTTAGAGAAGAGAAGCATGTCATTGACATCTATGTTAGACAGAAATACTATAGGCAGCCAGACAAGGCTAAGCCCTCAAAGGAGCCAGTACAAAAGACCAAATGCCTTGTGGGGGAAGGCAGGCACCTCCACTGTGTGCCAGACCTCAAGGCAAAGGATAAATAAAGGAATTCACCACATATTTCTTTTTTCTTTGTCTTTTTTTTTTTTTTTTTTTTTTTTTTGTCTTTTTTGAGACAAGGTCTCACTATGCAGTTCAGGCTGGCCTTAAGCTCACTTTGTAGCTCAGGCTGGTCTTGAACTCACAACAATCCTTCTGCCTCAGGCTCCCGAGTGCTGGGATTACAAGCCTGCGCCACCATGCCTGGCTTCACACATTTCTTAAGTATAAACATCAGACTGACACCTTGAGGAAGTCAGGAGCATCATTTAACCCAGTCCCCTACAGAAAGAGTCCCTGTCCTGTATTCATGCCTGCTTACCGCAGGAATTACTTACCCACTCGATCCCATTATGTTCCTAGTCATATTGGTTGACCTTATTCTTATTACACCTTATGTCCACCTCATGATTTTCATATTTCTCCACTCTGGACTCACTTTACCTGTAGATTTGCTCTAGAAAAGTCCCACTAGAGAAGATAGGGACCTTGGCAACCCACCTGAGTCTTTTCTGTTTCTCCTTTAGAAAGCTTTATTTCTTCCTAAACATAGTCTGCTCTTTAAAAGCAGAATTATACTCAACATACAAAGAAGAAATACTAATTCTATATAATTTCCTTCCAGAATACATAGGAAACATTTCACAATTCATTTATGAAATTTTATTATCTGAACAGCAAACTGGATAGACAAAATAACACAAAAGAAAACAAAGAGAAAGATAGGAGGAGGAGGAGAGAAAGATGAAAGCAGACTACAGAATGCTATTTCTCATAAACATAAAAGTAAAAACCATCAGCTCAGCTTATTCCTAGGATTTAGCAACAATTTTTTTTTAAATCACACATGATGACCAATTATACATTATTACATGAAATCTAGGCTGGCTCAGTGTCAAAAACTGAAAAATAAATATTACTTACCAAATCAACTGACTACAAAAGAAAATTCATACGACTATGATGATTAAAGGTAAGAAAGTGTTTGATAAAATCCAGTGCCCATTTATGATACATATATTAGGAAGTAAGAATAAAGTGGAAGCTTCCCAACGTAGTAACTAACATCCAGGATAAATCTATAATCGACATTATTTAATGATGAAAGATCAAATTATCTTCCTATAAGACTAGTATTAAGCCAAGGGTACCCATTCTCATTCTTCTTTAATAAAGAACCAAAAGTTGTAGTCTGCTAAGCAAGGAAACAAAAAAGAAGAGAGGAGGTTAAGAGACTAGGAAACAAAAAAAGGAAAAAGCTGCCTAGTTGCTAGTGGAAAAATTTTGTAAAACCCCAGTCTGTAAAAATAATCCTGAACCTGATAACTGAGTCCAGCAGAGTCCCAGTAGATAAGAGGAACAAGCAGCTATGGCTTGGAGCCAGGTTAGCACGTCCTGTGAGGGCTGAGGTTCGGGAAGCCTGGTGTTGAAGTGGTGGACCTTTAGGAGGCAGGGTTAGTGGGCAATGATTAGGCCTTTATGAGCAATAATGCCTTCCTAGGGGAAATTCCCAAGATTGCAGGTTGTTAGGAGCGAGCCTGGAAACTTTGGACTCTTGCTTCCTGTCTCATCAAATGACCATTCTGTCTTTTTTGGCACACTCCTGCCATTGAGATGTCAAGAGCCACCTTGTGATGAAGCCAGAAGGCCTTTACAAGAAGCTAACTCTGTGATGTTACCAGTCTTAAAATTTTAGGCTTTGAAACTGTAAGATACATTAACCTTTTGTCTTTGGAACATTTCTTAGCATTAGGCATTTTATTATACTAACACAAAAACAGCTAAGACACATACAAAGCTTAATTACATTTCTGTATAACTGCAATGAATCTATGGGCACCAAACTAGAACTCTAATGCCATATGTAAATATATAAGTGTTAATCATTTAACATTAATCTCATTTGCTAAAACCTACAACTATTTTGATTTCTGATAAAAATATCAAAGATGTATTTATAGTATGTTCATGTAAGATGTTAATTACCTTTATGTTGATAAACAATTTTGGTATAATAACTACCAGAATCTTAGGAACATTTTATAGATACATACAAAGTTATTCTAACATGTAAGTTGAAGATTAGAAAAGATTTAGATGAAATATTTTAAGAAAAGAATGGAGTGACTTCATAAATTCTGCTGTACCTACTGTTATCAAGATTGTACTGTGAAGGGACAGATACGTGTCAATTGAACTGAACAGAATACAGCAACACCAATGTGCTTTTTGGAAATGTGTAAAAGCAATTTGATTGGAAGGAAAGTCTTTTCAACAAATATATCAAGAGCAACTGGACATTCCTAGGCCAAAAAAAAAAAAAAAAAAAAAACAGCACTTCTACCTAAACTTTATGTACACACATCAGTTCAAAATTCATCTCAAACATAAAAATATTTTTTTCAGAAAAAAGAACAAATTGTCAGTATCTGGAAACAATGAAATATCTGTTAGACTTAAAACCAAAAAGCATGTTTTATAAAATAAAAATATTGAGTAAATGAACATCAAAAAATTTAAATTCTTTTTGTTCTGGGAAGAAATCATTACAATAGGATGAAAAGACATGGCAAGTGCATATAAAACATTTGTAAACATCTATACAACAAAATATTAGTATCATATATAAAAACATAAGAACTCTAGCTGTGAGATGGACAAAAACTGTGAACAGAAATTTTACAAAAGAAGATGATGGATATTAATTTTCATTGGCAATTAGGAATGCACAAATTTAAAATAAAATAGAATGCTACAAAGTAACAGAATGATTAAACCTGAAAAAAATAAGTAGTGAAAAATCTCAAATGTTTGTGAGAATCCAAGCAAACCAGATCATTTATCATATACAGATGAGAATTAAAACAGTATTCTACTACAAAAAAGAGTAATTTGGAAATTTCTTGAGACAAGAACTAAAACTAAAACCCAATCTTCTATATGGTACAATTATACCTCTAGACATTTATTCTACAAAAATAACCAATTAAATTCACACATGATTGTGTGGAAATGTCCACAGTAGGTTCATTCTTGGGGCCACAAAAGTGGACACAGTTCAGAAGCCCTTCAGGGGTAGAATGGCTAAGCAAGCTGTGAAAACCCACATCACCGAATGCGGTCCTTACATGAAATGGAATAAATTACTGACACATGCAACAGCTCGACGAACATCTAGAGGACTGTATCAGGTGAAAAAAAGTAGCCATATTTTTTATTACCTTTGTGTAATATCCATGAAGTGATAGAATTACAGACAAAGACATATATTAGGGATTACTAGAAGTGAATCATGTACAAGGAACTGGTAGGTAGGGGAAAGTAGCATGGCTATAAAACAGGGCAAAATGATGAATGCCTAAAGTACTGGAATTTCTGTGTGTTGACTCTGTTAATGTCAGTGTTCTGCTCCTAGTATCATGCTGAAGTTATATAAGATGCTACCACTGAAAGAACATGAAAAATACATGAAAAATGTATTGTTTCTTGTATTTGCATACAAGTCTACAATATTCTAAAATAAAATTTTATTTTGATATATGAAAAACCTATGTGACAAAGTTTAACATAATTTTATTTGTGTTAAATTTATATTATTTCCAAATTATTTTCATGCCTGAATTCATAGAAATATGCACCTAATTTTCATTTATGAAGCATGCCCTTAATTAAATGATTTAACTTCTCAATAGTTATTTTGAACTATAAAATCTTATTTATATATAAGTCACTCCAACTTTTCATATTTTAACTCTTTCTAAATATATATATATATATATATATATATATATATATATATATATATATGCATATTCACCCCAGTCAAATTATAGTAGGGTCTTAAAATTCATGATGTGACTTGAAATGAAAAAATATGTGTCATTTAGGTAATTAATTATAATCCATAAGAAGAATTGAGGCTCTTAGAACAGAGCCCCACTTTCACAGAATCTTTCTCCAGGGCTGTTAATACCAGAGTAGAATCAAAGTACAGTATTTTGTTGGTTAAAATATATCATGGTACCTATCATTCCTATGAAAACCAAGTTGGCAGCGTCTTAAAACCACAGGCCTATCACAGGATCAGAAGGGTAAATGTTAAAGAGTGGAGAAAGGTGAGACCCTGTAGACCCTGTACTAAGCACATTTTAAAAAAGAGTGGAGAAAGGAGATGATATGAGCCATTCTGGTTCTAATGCAGACATAAAAAAAACACCAAAGAAAAACTAAGGTAAGTGGTCAGTCATTAGCATTTGCAAAGAAGGTGGATGCTATGGATGTGAAAATGTCCACAGAGGACTAGAGAAAACCTGAGACCAGGAGTGACAGCACTCTACTTCTTGGACATGCACACAGAAGGAAACAAATGGACCTAGGGTGGCAGGCATAGATTCTGATGCTCCAATCAACCTGGCATCAGGTGGCAGGTTATAAATACAGCTGCCCAGGTGGGTGAACCTTACAGAAGTAGCAGATGAATGCAAAGGCCATAGCCTGGAGGACAGGGAAGCTCCAGAAGAATCTGAGTCCTGAGGCAAGTCAAAGATGAGGAGAGAGAACAAACTAGCTCCAGAAACCTTGCACCTGAGGAGTAGGATAATTACTCAGCCCTTCAACAGCAATGTCTAAGATAAATGAGTGACATTAGGGACCCACCATTGAACATCACTGATAGAAATTCAGAGATGATTCCAAATCAACCATCACTCACTGATGGCACCTTAGTTGAGCCAGAGAAGACAAGACTCATAGGTGGGCATATCGATCAGACAGGCACTTTGCCCTATAATTTGAACCATTCTTGGGGGACTATGGGAACTGAACTGTCCTTGGGAAAAGAAAGAAACAACTTGGAATGTGTGTGAAATGGAAGCTGAGAAGTTACCAAAAAAGAAGTTAAACATACATCTAGAGGATTTCTCTTAAGTAAAAAATAAACTAAGAAACAAAAAACAGCCAAATGATTTTTATTTGTAGAACTATCTCTCCACTTTCCATTAGGTGAAGGGAGGCTTCAGAGTAGCATGTTCTTCTTTTTTATATTAATTTTATTGAGAAAAAATTGCAATGAGACAGTTTCAAAACAGGTTGATAGGAGAGTTACAACAATTAATACATTGCATATTGTTGTCTTTGTAGTAGTCATTCATAGCACAAGATGCAGACATGATATCCTGTCCAAACACTATTCAAATCTTTCTTCTTATTGAATTAAAAGAAAGTAGCTATATATCTATCCTATTTTGTATATGCAGATACAAAATGGTGCTTTATTTATATCACCTTTTTTTCCTTTAGTTTTGTTAGAGATGAATATTCCATTGCCATCCAAATATTGTAGGTGCATGAATTCAGCAAAACCTTCCAATACAGTCTAGTAGTCCACAATAGCAGTGGGTTACCCATAGGACTTGCGATGTCTGAATCTGATGACTTGAGCCTTCCACAGTTCAGCATATTATCATGGCTTAACTTTTCATGCCTCATTTCTATCCTTTTATGCTGAATGATTAAGACTAAGAAAAAGCAAGACCTATACAACAAGAAATGTAACTTTTGTATATGACAAAGCCAATCAAGTCCCCTCGGGACTTATCTCTAAACCCTGTACCACACTTTACAGATCCTTTGTCAGTGTCAGCCAACATTTTGGCCCTAGTCTTTCAAGGTCAGTGACGAATCAGGAAATGGGAGAACCTGTACTTTAACATCATGTACCTCAGTTGAGTCCCAAATTTTCTGATCAAGGTTATTATGGGGCCACAGAGGAATGTGATCGATGAGGTAGTGTTTGCCTAAAGAAAATCACATGGAGAGAAAACTTTCTCACAGGCTTTCACAGAGAGCACATTGATCAAGCAATGGCTGTGACTCATCCAGAGAACAGCATGTTCACTCTAACAAAACAAATTTGTTCCCAAAATATTTTGTGACATTTTATCAAACCCAAGACAGTCTACAAATATGTGTGTGACATGGTTCATGACCTGAAGGAGTTTATAATAGATTGTAAGTGACAACACATGGATTTCACTAACAGCTTCATGGCAAATCAGAAATATATGCAAGTGTGTTCATGAGGATTCCCTGCAGAGATGGCCAATACTCAATGTGGCCAGCATCACACAGGCAGAGAGAAAGGAGGTTTAGGCTTCTCTTAGTCCTCTTGCTTGCCGAAATAAGGCATCTTGACAGGGGGAAAAACAGCCTACTAAAAATAATTTATACTACTTTCTGGTTGATTGGCAATCACTCTTTAAAAGGAATCCCTCTTTGGTGCTTGGAGCTCTGGAGAGTTCCTCCACATGCAAGTCTAGAACGTGAATGCTCACAAAAGTCTCAGGAAAGCTGCAGAAACCTCAGCAACAGTGATACTTGTACCCTGACACTGATATGCTCATCAGTGAGCGAAGAGGTGGCGCACTCACAAGTGACATTGACACCAACGATTACTGCAATCGTTTCCCCATAAGGCAACGCAGCTTGGAAGAACCTGTTTGACATGGAAAGTCTGCTGAGGATCTAGAGTATCACAAGATGTAACTATGGCTTTTGAACCACAGATAGTGTCCCTCAGATAGTTGCGACCCCTCCCCCATCAATTGTACATTCAACCAACCCTCCAAAGGCCTCTCTTATTTCCCAATGCCCTTTCAGAAATCCATACCAATCTCCTTATTTAATAGCATCATTCAGGTGTCTCTTGGGCATCTCAGATTTAATATGTTCATAATCAAATTCTTTTCTTTACCATGAAAATTTCATAAATTGTTTCTGCAGTGTTTTCTGTCTCTGACAATCAACCATGCAGATACTCACATAAGTAATGTAGGAACCACATTTGGTGCCTTCATCTCCTTCAACTTGCATGCCCATTATCAAGTTATACCAGTTTCATATTCCAAATAAATATTAAATTTGTCTCATGCTCTCCACATCTACTACTACTGTACTGATCCTTCCACCACTAATTTTCACCTGGTCACCTACAAGTGTCATAATAGAACTCCCTAATAATAGTATTAGGTATGCCTAGCCACTCTCCACAAATACTAAAGTAAAAATACCATTTATTTTAGTCAAAATCCTAATGGGATTCTCATGGGCAATGGGTGAGATATAAGTTCTTATAGCTTTTCAGAGTTGAAGGGAGCAGACCCTCCCTCCTTCTGGTCACCTGCTCCATCACACGGCCAGGCTGGCCTTCTGCAGTCACCCACTGGTGTGGGCATTTGCACTGAGGAGCGTGTGCAGAGGCTATTATTCTCCACGCTTGTCCTACTGAATCAACCTTAACCAGTTACTAGGGCAGTACTAGTGATTCACCTATGCAAAGAATTTACGACCTTATGTGTTGAACTGAACTAAAGATTTTGCTTTCCTAACATTAGTATTTTTTCTCCCTAGAAATTTGCTGTGGTATCTGGGACTCACACATGGGCCTTGTGGAGCACATTTGGATCCTGGGGGCTCTATGCTTCCAAGTGGCTTTATTTCAACAGCAGAAGTTGTGGCTAGGAGTAGGGCCTGTGGAAAGGGTGAGTGACAGCGGCTGTGACCTTGAGGGTGAGTCCTTGTCCACAGCACTTCCTTCCTCTCCCTGCTTCCTTGCTCCCTGGCCTTCTGTCATGAGGCTTCTCCCTGGGGTCAGCTGACTGTGGACTGAGAACATTTTTTTTTTTCTTTTTTTTTTTTTTTTTTTTGGTGCAGGGTCTCACTATGCATGCAGCCCACATTCATAGTGATCTTGCTTTTTGCCTCCCATGTGCTGGGATTACAGGCGCGCGCCACCACGCCCGGATTGCATCGCCGGCTCAGCGCACCCGAAGGCGGGGCCGGCGCGGTTTGGGGAACCAAGGATCGAACACTGGTCCCTGCGCTTACCTAAGCAAGCGCTTAGTCCGCTGAGCTATACCGCCGGCCCTGGACTGAGAACTTCTGAGGTTGTGCCGCAAATTAGATCTCTTCTTTGAATGTGAGCATCTGGTGTTTCACCCCAAAACAGAAATGTAGCTAATACAAGCATTTCCTTCAATGTACAATTATATTTGTACAATTATTTATTGATTTAAATCCTGTGAAAGTATGGTGACTATTTTATTCAGTTTCAAATACAGAATCTGGCACGAAGAAGTTAGGTAAGAAATGTTTAATGAGCGCATAAATCAATATAACATAATGTTTGCTACTGAGATCGGAGACACAGCAGCATTTTATGAAACAAGCAAATAAAAATAGACCATAAAATTTTCTTACCTTGGAATTTGGTACATCAACACAACTAATTACCTTATAAAATCATTTTACCCTTATAAAACCTGGGTAATCCAGGTTAATTAATTAACTTTTAATGGATAAATAAATGATTAATGACACATTTATGGGATATGAACATGCCATATATGTATATATTAGGAAACTATAGATCAGCATAGGAATTAATCAACTTGGTAACCTACCTTTTAATACAATGATATTAAAATATGATTTGCAAAACAGACATATCTTTTGACAAATATATATATATATACACATATATATTTGAAAATATATATTATACATAATTTCAAAGCCATCTTTTGTGTATCTGTAACAGAAGTGCCAGTAAGTAAACCTGAAGTTCAGGCTCAAATACCAAGATATTTTTCTAAAGAGGAAAATCATTCTACTGAAAATGTCCATGCGTGAATTGCAGGTGATATTATATAGGTGAAGTGTTAGAACACTGGCAATTGATAATAAAATCTTAGGTCAGCATTTATATTTCATTATGTGAAAACTAATTGCAGAGCTATGCTGAGCAAATACAATATTTTTTTAAAACTACACCACTCAGTCATTTAATTCAAAAAGAACACATGTTCAGAGAACCTTTTCTGTTGGTAGAAACAGACAATGTTTTAGTGCACAAAATGATAACAATTTTGCCTTAATCCCACTATTTAGCCAATTTAAATCTCCTCTGATTAAAGATAATTCCAGCATTTTAAGGATCAAAGCTTCTCTGCTGGCTGATTAGTTTCTTGGTCCTAATTTTACCTCTCACTCAAACCATAGAGTCTTTTAAAACAAAATTTAAATTCTAAAAGACAGGATTACTACCTCTTCCAACGTAGAAAACTTAATAGCAGTCCTTGCTTGTGGGCACATTTCCAGTCAGTGATAAATGCTAATCAAATTCCCACAATGTATTAACTATTGTAACTGTTCTGCTAACCTGTTGTGAAGCTGCCTCATTGCTACTTCTTTCTTAATGATAGATATAGATTTGTAAATATATATACAAATTCCCACTAATCTGCACCCCATACCTGTGGCTGAATTTCCCTGCATTTTGTAAATTATCAGCAACAATTGCTCTGGACACTACAGTGTGAGAACACCACGGCTTCATGAAGACCCTTCCAGTCCCAGAATTATAAATATTGTCATTTCTTATACCTCACCTTTAAAAGTACAGTCCTTATTGGAAGGAGGGATTATTTCAAATTAGCTCTTTAGAAGTCACAGTTCTGCAAATGAGAAAATCCTGGTTTCTTTAAATCAGAACTACATATTGTCTCTGACTGATACAGAAATGGAGAAATAAAATTCACAAATCAGCCAGGACCACTCAATGCAGCATTTTTCTGCCCTCAAAATGTATTCTTTGTTTTTCTGAATTACTAGATGTCTCCTGAAAAATTACTGTACCCTTTTTCCCCCAGCCCCAGCTCCCTGCTCTTGTATTTCAACACTGAACTTGTATCTACAAATGTTGCATGCTTCTTTGATATACTTTCTTCAAGTATTCAAAGATGTAATCTTTAAAATGTCATCAACACTGAGCTACACAAATCCTACCAGTGCCTGTGGCATCTAATCACAATGGGCAAAATGCATGGTACTAACCTTGCACAGCATCCCGGCCACAGAGGGTGGAATCCACCAAAGCCCTTTTGATGTGATTGACGATGCCAAGACCTCCTGGCATATTGCAGAAGGGCTCAGCACTTGGCACTTGTGCCAGTTCTGACATACGAGGGGATTCACGGGCTCCAAACCCATTCTGAAACCCCATGATATCAACTCGACTTCTTACAATGTGAATATTCTCCAGTTTCTTTCTTTTTTCTTTATAGTGAAAGTTTTAGGAAGTTTATATGAATTAATAAAAATCCCAGGCTCTATGAAGCCAATCTAGCTTTGAACATGCTTTTATTGATCTTTCAGGTAAATCTACAGTGAATGTTATGAGGCAAACCCAGATCACCAACTTCAAACAGAATTACAGGTACCTGTAGAGAGTTATGCTGGCAGACAGGCTTTTACTAAAACCAGCGGAGCAGAGGTGAGGATAAAAAAAAGTTGCTTAATTAACATTTTAGATGTGTTGTAGGTTGAATGGTTTAAAGCAGCTGATTAAACTCTCCCTTTTGCCTCCTAAAGGGTACCATGTTTTTTTTTTTTTTCTTTTCTATTTTACAGGTATAATCAATTTGTTTCTAATATCTAAGCATTAGCACAGGGGAGATTTTCAATATGCTGGATTTTTAAAAATATTCCTTCTTATAAGTCAGTTGCCTCACCCAAACATAATAAACAATATTCCTATAACGAAAGCAGTGGAAACATTTTTTTCGGTTCTCACATCTTAGAAACAACATTCCTTAACTACAAACAGAAGGACACTTGCGCCATATTTTTCACACAAATGAAGACAACAGTGATATGATTATCTGTCTCACCTATAAAATTCACACTCATAGCCACATGAAAGAGCTATGACCCCTGCTACACTTCCCCACATTCCAAACCAAGCTAAACTCCTAAGTTCAAAAGTGCTAATGTCAGAAGCCATCGGCAGCACTAATACCTGGCCTTGTTTCTTAGCTTAAGCTTATATTTGACTCTGTACCTTCCAAATGAAGCAAAAAGTTGTTTGCAAAGTCTGTATGAAAAAAATTGCCAAATTAAGCTCAGCCAGAAGCTCACAGGGAAATCTTAGCTCCGACACATGCATCACTGTGGTTAAGCAAAGAAGCTCTGAACTCGAGTATGTTGATTTAGAAAGCATAGTGCGTGGTCTTGGGAAATTCACTCTACTTCTGCCTTATTGGGTTTTCTCACCTGGAAAATGAAGACAATGATAGTCAGAACCTCACCACAGGTTTTTGCAGTGAAAGCAGCAGTGTGCCCTTGCTGTATCATGTCACCTTCCCATCTAGCACTGGGTGACTGTCGTGCTGAGTGGAAGCCCCGGAAGCTTTCGCTTTCCCATTTCAAGCTAGAGTTCAATCCCTTGACATAAAAGTGTACAGATTATCCACAGTGTTTTATTTGCCTACTGCCTGTATTTAAAAATTATCACCTATCTTTGCTTTCTTTTTCACATTCAAAAGGAGCATGTCCTAAATATAGTGTATTGCCCTTAACTATTTTTAGCATGAATCTCTGAAGGACAGACACACTCATCAAATGCAAAAACAAGATTTTCTTGGAAAAAAATAGAGCAAGATGACAGAGAGAGTCTTCACCCTCCATACAAATATCAACTTGTACTGGAACACTAAAAGGGGCAAATGAATAAAAGATTCATGTTTTTCAAGAAAAGAAAATACCTTTTAAGACCAAGTCAATCAGGTGAGTGAGTATGGTACCTGATTATATCCCAAGCATGGAGGAAGGCGAGCGGAAGGGAGAAGAAAGAACAACTTTATGTGGTCTGGATCACAGCTCCACCAGCACCAAGCAGCAAGTTGGGAAGAAAGACATCATTCATTTGAGAGAAAGAAAGCAGAAAACCTTTTTGAGGCCTTAAAGCATCCTGCTGTAGTACAACAATGGATTAGGCAGCCCTTATGTCTCTTGGACCCAGAGAAGTGCCTATGAAGTGAACTCTAGTCTTGTTCCAAGACCAAGGAGAAATCTGTAGCCTCTGCAAGGTATACTCGATCTCTAGCTCAAGTCACCCACCAGTCATCTAGAGCAGCCCTAGACTCTGACTAACCCTGATTAGTGGGCAAATCTCTGCTTCCCATGCTTGAACTACGTGCCAGCACTGTGCCAGCTTCACCCACCACAGCGTTTCAGCCTGTTGCCTTGCGGACACAGTGGTCTTGGGTTTAGAGTGCCCTCTAGTGTTGCAGTAGTTGCAGCAGCTTCATGCTTGGGTACTGACCATGCCAATCAATGACTGAACCCAGAATCTACATAGAGATGTAGAGTTCAAGGACGTTCTGAGATCAAGCCGGTCTGTGAAGATCAGCATAAATTCTTATTCCTTCCAGCCAGTACACCTCAACTTGGGACGACAATCAGGGAAACAACTTTTTCACCACTAAATGAGTAAATTAGGTGATAGTAACTGAGCTTGAAGGTTTGAGATCTACAAAGAAGTACAAAGCAATGAGTTTTAAGGCAGCTTGGTGTACTTTAATAAAACATGGAGAAAAATGAAGTTATGAAAACAAGTGGTCAGAAGAAGAAAAACTGAAAAGTATTAAAGTAGCTATTGTAAAAAGCAAACAAATCTTGGAGTTGAAAGATACAATGAGTAAAAGGAAAAAATGGAGAACATCAAAAGCAGAGCTGACACAAATGATCAAAGAATCTGTGAACTTCAAGACAGATTATTTGAAAATATATATACAAAGGATTAAAAAGAATAAAAAAAAGAAAATTGATAAGTTTTATGGAACACCATCAGAAGAGCAAATGTAAGGCACTGATACATAAGAAGAAACAGATAAGAGTAAAGGAGTGGAAGCCCATGTAATGAGATTATGGAGGACTGGGGAGATAGCTCAAAAGACTAAAAAATAAATAGGAAATAATGACAAAAAATATTTGCAAAACTAGAAGAGGATATAATATTTAGATATACAAACACGGAAAGCTTTTAGTAGGACAATTTTTTAAAAGACCATAAAAGAAATTTCAGTCAAACTGTCAAAAATCAAAATTAATGACATATTTCCAAGATTTTGCTATCACACATTGCGGTGCTATAAACATAGGTACACATATATCACTATGATACAATGTTTTCAGTTCCTATGGGAAGATTCCCAGTAGGGGGATAGCTGGCTTGAATGGGATTTCTAGTCCTACCCTTTTGAGGAGTCTCTACACTGACCTCCACAATGGTTGTACCAGTCTACATTCCCACCAGCAGTGGAGAAGGGTTCCCTTTTCCCCACAACCTCTCCAACATTTGTTGTTGGTTAATTTTCTTATGATAGCCATTCTTTCTGGTGTGAGATGGTATCTCAGTGTTGTTTTTATTTGCATTTCATGGATGACTAGCGATGTGGAGCATTTTTTCATATATTTATTTGCTTCTTGAATTTCGTCCTCAGAGAAATGTGTATTCATCTCAGATGCCCATTTCTGAATCAGGTCTTTAAATTTGAGGGCCCTGTTATATCTTAGTTCTTTATATATTCTAGACAGCAGACCTCTGTCTGAGTGCTTATTACTTAGGATTTTTTAAAAATTTGTCGGTTGTCTTTTCACTCTGTTGACAATTTCTTTTGACATGTAAAAGCTCCTTAAGAAGAGTTGAGCCCAGTTGTTGATTCTTTCAAGTGCTTCCTGTGCGAATATATGTTTGTCCATGAGCTCTTTACCTACCCCTATGTCTTCAAGAGTTCCTGGAAACAACAAAGATGTCCATCACATGAGGAATGGTTGAAAAAGATGTGGTATTTCTATCTAATGGAGTATTACTCAGCTATTAAGAATGATAAGTTTGAAGCATTTATACTGAAGTGGATGCCACTTGAACATATACTTATAAGTGAAATAAACCAAACACATAAGCCGGGCGTGGTGGCGCATGCCTGTAATCCCAGCACTCGGGAGGCTGAGGCAGGAGGATTGTTGTGAGTTCGAGACCAGCCTGAGCTACAAAGTGAGCTTAAAGCCAGCCTGAACTGCATAGTGAGACCCTATCTCAAAAAGACAAAAAATAAAATAAAATAAAATAAAATAAAATAAAATAAAAAAATAAATAAAAAATAAACCAGACACACATGTGCAAATATTGTATAGTCACCCTAGTACAACAAGTGAAAAGCAGAAATACAAAAGGAAATGTACAACAACAACTAAAATCAATTGAGTCCGATAATGCAAAGTGAATGGAATATGCTGCAGGATACTAATCAACTTTTCTTCTGGATGGTTAATAACCTAAGTTCACAAGTCAGAGTTGGAGAAATAGAAGAGCCACAAGGCCAGCCAACATTTTGGTACTAACCTTTCAAGGTCAGCGAATACTCAGGACATAGGAGAACCTGCACTGCAACATCATGAAACTCAGGTGAGCTCCAAAATTTCTGAACAAGGAGATTACGGAGCCACAGAGGAAAGAGATTGAAGTTCTATAGTGTACCTAGGGAGAGTCATATGGAGAGAAAACTTTCTCTCAAGCTCTCACAGAGAGCAAACTGGTCAAGCATTGTCCGTAACTCATCCAAATGGATGACACAGGCAAAGGATCTACAGAATAATGTACAGGACTATAAGATAAACCCTGAGGGGACTTCACTGACCATATAAGAAACATAAAGTACATGTGTTGGTATATAAGTCTTGCTGTAGCTAGGTCTTAACCATCCAGCAGAAAAGTATAAAAATGAAGTATACATCGTGGGGCCATAATATTAAGCTGAGCTGTAAATGGCTATGGTCAACAACTTCTTTGAATAACTCACTATTGTTGTGGAATGCTGGACTGTGTTGGATTGTGTTGTCGAGTTCAAGCACCTAAGTTAGATGAATGACAATGGAGTGTCCATCTCTGACAGTTGTAGATAAAGGAAGTGGTATAGAAAGGAAGAATCATGATGTGTGTGTATGGACAGTACAGTTGGGATAGATAACGCTGTGCCTCTACATAATCCTATGAGAGGCAAGATTTGCACTAATGGTGGTTGGACAGGATATTATGTCGGCTTCTAGTACTATAGACAACCGCTAGGAAAATAACAAGGTAGAAATTATTAATTATTGAATCTTTAGTGTAATTCATGTATAAAAAATAAGATACACAAACAGCTACACTCTATTTAGTGATAGGAGACATATGGTATAATAATGTCTAAGTATAATATCATGTATGAACCTTATATGATAGCAAAACATGAAAACAGTTGGCAATATATTAATTTATCAAATCCATCTTGTCAAGGTATCTTAAAACTGTCTCATTGATATTTGCACTTCAATAAAAAAAAATGAAAAAAATAAAGAAGCGAAGGCATAGTTCTTAAGGTAGAAAGAAAGATATATACAAACAATATACCTGGGCTCCACAATGATTATAAACGAAGGGTTACAGGCTGAGAGAGAAGAGGCCTCAAAGTGCTGCAGGAACAAGCTTGTCGACCAGGAATGCATGGAGGATAAAAGAAGACTTTCCTACAAAAGCAAAAGCTCAGGAAGTTATCATCACTGTCCCTGCCTTAGAAGAAATGCCAGGGAAAGAAACACAGTAACATGAAACACAATGGCATTTAAAAGCATGAAAATCCTATTACTCGAATATGGTAACTCTTATCAAACCTTAGTACAAAGGTTAAAAGAAAAGTTTATTACAAATAGTAATAAGTACCATAATTCTAAAAGCTATATATTGTGACACAAAAGATTCAATATGTAGACAGGTCGAAAACAACTGTAGACTTTTTAGATTTCAAGGTTTATTGTTAGCTTACAAGGCTTTTACCCAGCTATGCTCCAGGAATGTCAACGCTATGTACTGCAGACATGTACTTATGAAAATGAAGGAGATCAAAAGACGGGTGAAAGGGGTTGAGATGATGATAAAGGAGATGAAGAAAGAAACTAATACATAATAGGTACCTGTGTAAAATCCCTACATGGAATGTAAACACTATGCACTACGAACACAAAATAATAAAAAAAATTAAATAGAATAACTTCCATACCACCTGTAAAAAGCTTCATGATAACCACAAAGCATGACTGTATGGTAGACCACAAATGTGAGTAGGAAACAACTCAGGACAAAGTCCAATTAATATCACCCAAGCATATCTGAATTGGAAATACAGAAATTAATTTTTTTTTGCAGATTGCAAAATTTTATACATAGAACACAGTAGTGTAGCTGTCCAACTGATCAGGTTCTCCAGGCTGCAATGGATGAAGAATTGCTCTTAATCCTATGAAGAATATACAATTAGTGTACATAGCAAACAAAAGTTTATTTTTGTATATTTTTATTAAAACCTGTTTTTAAAAGCAAGCAGTATTAGGTAGAATAAAGGGCGAGACTCATGTTAAAAAAAATTCCAAAAAACTCATTAAAACGAATAAACGAATCCAGCAAAATTTCAGGATATAAAATGAAAATACAAAAATCAGTACCATTTCTATACATAACTAGGAAAATGTCTAAAATTGATGTCCAAAAAGAAAACTGATTTAAAAATAGCTGGAAAGAGTAATAATTTAACATTTCTTTAATTGTTAAGTAATAAATTTATTTAGTAATAAATTTAGCCAAAGTTCTGAAAACTATCAGACACTGATAAAAATAATTGAACAAGACAGAATAAATGGAGAAACATTCTGTGTTCATGGATGAGAAGAATCACTATGACTAAAATATCCATAATACCCAAGGGATATTCAGATCAGTTTATTCCTTATCAAAAAAAACCCCATAGAAACACAACATTTTTTCAACTATTCCTCATGTGAGGGGCATCATCATTGTTTCCAAGATTTGGCTATCACAAATTGTGCTGATATAAACATAGGTACGCATATATCACTATGATATGATATTTTCAGTTCCTTCAGGAAAATTCCCAGTCGGAGGACAGCAAGCTTGAATGGGACTTCTAATCCTACTTTTGTGAGTAGTCTCCATACTGATTTTCACAATTATTGCACCAGTCTCCATTCCCACCAGCAGTAGAGAAGTGTTCCTTTTTCCCCCCAACCTCCTCAACATTTGTTTTTCGTTGATTTCCTTATGATAGCCATTCTTTCTGGGGTGTGATGGAATCTCAGTGTTGTTTAAACTTTCATTTCACAGCTAGCGATGTAGAGCATTTTTTCATATATTTATTCGCTTCTTTAATTTGGTCCTCTGAGAAATGTGTATTCAGCTCAGATGCCCATTTCTGGACTAAGTATTTAAATTTGAGGGCCCTAACATATCTTAGTTCTTTATGCATTCTAGAGAGCAGACCTTTGTCTGAGTTAGGATTTTTTTTCGAAATTTGTGGGTTGTCTTTTCACATTGCTGACAATTTTTTTTGACATGCACAGACTCCTCAAGAAGAGTTGATCTCAAGTATTAATTCTTTCAAGTATTTCTCGGGGGGATACATGTTTCTTCAAGAACTCTTTGCCTACCCCTATGTCTTCAAGGGTTCCTCGAACTTTCTCTTTCAGGAGATTGAGTGTTTCTGCTTTAATGTTTAGATCTTTAATCCATTTTGACTTTATCTTAGTTCATGATAATAGACTGAGTCAAGTTTTAGTTTTTGGCATGCAGAAAGCCAGGTTTTCCAGCACCATTTGTTAAGAGGCAATCTTTTTTCCACTAAGCGTGTTTGGCCCCTTTGTCAAAGATCAGGTGGCTGAGTGTGTTCGCTGAGGCTTGTGCATCTCCTAATCTATTCCCTTGATCCTCAGGTCTATTTCATTGTCAATATCATGTGGATTTTATCACAGTGGCTTTGTAATATAATTTGAAGTCAGGAATTGTGATGCCTCCTGCATTGTCTTTGTTGGCCAGGACGCCTTTGTAATTCTTTTTTTTTTTTTTTTTTTTTTTGTCTTTTTGAGACAGGGTCTCACTATGCAGTTCAGGCTGGCCTTGAGCTCACTTTGTAGCTCAGGCTGGTCTCGAACTCACAACAATCCTCCTGCCTCAGCCTCCCGAGTGCTGGGATTACAGGCATGCGCCACCACGCCCGGCTTGCCTTTGTAATTCTAAGTATTTTCTGGTTCCATATAAATTTTAGGAATGATTTCTCTATGTCTGGGAGGTGTGTTGGTGGCAGTTTGATAAGGTTTGCATTAAATCTTTTAACAACAATTTTGGGAGTATGGTCATCTTGACAGTGGTGATTCTTCCTGTCCAGGAGCAGGGAATATCTTTCCATTTTCTGAAATTCTGTATGATCTCTTTTCTTATGGTGTTGTAATTTTGTGTGAAAAGATTTTTGAGTTCCTTGTTTAAGTGAATTCCAAGCTATCCAATTTTCAGCGGTGCTATTGTAGAAGTTATTGTTATTATAGTTTCCCTCTCAGTGTGTTATCTGTGTAGAGGAATGCTGTTGACTTTTGAGTACTGACTTTGTATCCTGCTACGTTATTGAATTTCTGTATTAATTCTATTACCTTCTTCGTAGAGTTTTTGGATCTTCCAAGTAAAGTATCATGTCATCTGAAAATAATGATAATATAACATCTTCTTTACCTATTGTTCTTCCTATTATTTCTCTCTTATCTAATGCCTCTACCAAATGATTCCAGAACTATGTTGAATAACAGGGATGATAGAGAACATCCTTGACTTGTACCTGATTTAAGAGTAAAAGATTTTAGTTTTTCCCTGTTTAGAACTATATTAGCCATTGGGTTGTCATAGATGGCTTTTATCAAATTGGGGTAAAGGCCATTTATTCCAACTTTCTGTAGGGTTTTTGAACATGAATAAGTGTTTGACTATGTCAAAAGGTTATTCTGCATCAAATGAGATGATCATGTGGTTTTCAGATTTTAGTTTATTAATATAGTGTATTACAATTATAGATTTTTGAATAATTAACCATCCTTGCATCCCTGGGATGAATCCTACTTAGTCATGGTGCATGATCTTGATGATTTGCTGTATTCTGCTTGCTACTATTTTATTGAGGATTTTTGCAACTATGTTCATGAGGAAGATTGGCCTGTAGTTCTCTTTTTTGGTTTTGTCTTTCCCAGGTTTTGGACTCAGTATAATACTTGCCTCCAGAAATGATTTTGGGAGGACTGCTTCCTTTTCAATTTCATTGAAGAGTTTGAGGAGTGCAGGGATTATATCTTCTAGAAATTTCTTGTACAATTCCGGTGTGAATCCATCAGGACCTGGTCTTTTCTTTGTTGGTCAGCTTTTTACTATGTTTTTGTATTTCTTTGGCTGTTATTGGCTTATTAAGAGTTGTTATGTCTTCTTGGTTCAGTTTTGGTAACTTGTACCCTTTGCGGATTTTTTCCATTTCTTCTAGGTCTTCTATTCTGTGAGGGTAAAGATTCTCAAAGTAGCTATAGATAATCTTCTGAATTTCCATTGTGTCTGTGGTGATTTCACCCTTTTCATTCCTTATTACTTATAGTTGAATTTTTTTCCCCTTTTTGGTGAAGTTAGCTAGGGGCCTATCAACTTTATTTAGTCTTTCAAATAACTAGCCTTTTGATTTGTGCATTCTTTCAACTGTTTTCTTCATCTCAATTGAATTAGTTTCTGCTTTAATCTTTATGATTTCTTTCCATCTTTGGGCTCTGGGTTTGATTTGCTCTTCCTTTTCTAGATGTCAGAGGTGCAATATGAGGGTGTTTATTTGTTCCCATTCTGTTTTCCTAATGTGTGAGTTCATAGCTATGATTTTCCCTCTAAGGAGAGCTTTCATCACATCCCATAAATTCCAGTAAGTTGTGGTACAATTTTCATTGAATTGTAGATATTGTTGAATTTCTTGTTTAATTTCATCTGTGACCCATTGATTGCTGAATAGGGTGTTTTTTAATGTCCATCAGTTTAGTGGGTTTTTCTGGTTTCTTTTGTTCTTTATTTCCAGTCTCATTACACTGTGGTTGGATAATATGCATAGGATAATTTCTGTTTTCTTGCAGACACTTAAGCATGACCTATGGACTAGTATATGGTTTATTTTAGAAAATGACCCATGTGCAAATGAAAAAATGTATATTCAGCTGTGGTTGCATGGAACATTCTGTGTATGTCCACCAGGTCCATTTGTTCTAAGCTCTGATTCAGTTCTGCTACTTCTTTGCTAATTTTTTTCTCTGGTTGACCTATCTTTTGAGATAAGGGGTTGTTAAGGTCTCTTGTTAAGACTGTGGTCTTGGTATTAGAATTTTCATGTTCATTAAGCTTTGTCTTACATTGTTGGGTGGGCCTGTGTTTGCTGCTTAGATATTTATGAGTGTTACCTCTCCCTCTTGAATTTTCCCCTAATCAATATATAGTGGCATTCTTTGTGTCCTTTGACCCTCTTTGGTTTGAAGTTGAGACTGTCTGAGAACAGAATTGCTACTCCTGCTTTTTTTCCGAGGTACTGGGGCATGTTTTCCATCCTTTGACTTTAAGCCTATGAATGTCTTTTTTAGTTAAGTGTGTTTCTTGTATACAGCATATTTTTGGACTTTGTTTCCTTATCCACTGTGCAGGTCTATTTCTCTTAAATGGTCAATTGAATCCATTTACATTGATAGTTATAATTGAAATGTGTTGACTTATGATTGCCATGATATTTACCTGCTGTTGTTTACTCCTTTTTATCCTGTGCTAATTGTTTGCACTGTTTAGTGGTTCTTTCCATTCTCATACATGGAGTTCTGGTCATTGTGGTCTCTCTCTCGGACATCTCTAAGTAACCTGTGTAGGGATGGCTTTGTCATCATGAAATTCTTCAGTTGTTCTTTGTCATGGAAGTATTTCACTTCTCCATCAAATTTGAAAGAGAGTTTTGCAGGGTATAGTAGCCTGTGACTTGGAGTACTCTGCTCCGTGCTTTCCTTGCCTGCATGGTTTGTGAAGAAAAGTCAGCTGTAATTCAGATGGATTTTCATTTGAATGTGATCTGCTTCTTTTCTCTAGTATTTTTCAGTATATTATTCCTGTGTTGAGTTTCTGAGATCTTGACTATTATATGTCTCTGTCTGTTTTTGTTGGGTTGAAATTATTTGATGTGTATGCTTCAGTTACCTGAATGTTGTATTGTTTCCTTATAATTGGGAAGTTTTCTGCTTTTACTTCTGCCCATATTCTTTTGATATCATTTGTATTGACTCCTTCACTCTCAGTGAAGCTAGTTAATCTCACATTGTTCATCTTGGCATCATCTTGCAGGTGATGGATTATTTTTTTCCTGCATCCTTGTTGTTTTTAAGATATCTTTTCTACCTTTTCACTAGCTGCAGCAGAGTCTTCAAGATCTGAAACTATGTTTTAGCTTTCACTGAAATAGTTTTGTAGACTCGTGATTGAGATTTTTAGGTGTTCTATATCTCTTTGACTCTGCCTCGTGCATTCTCTTTCTTTTCTGTATTGCTCATTCCAGGAAACTGTCATATATCTGATCTCCACTATTTTTGTATCAAAGTCTTCTTTAGAGGTAGATTTAATTATTTTACTGAAGAGTTTTTTCCAAATTGGATTTCCTCTATATATTTTTGGAATTGATGCTGTACTTCACATGCTATGATTTCAAGAGCCCCGCCCCTAGGCCCGCAGAGAGAATGACTGGCCTGAGTTACCAGGGCCAACTGCGGGCAACTTCCCTTGCTCCCCATCCTGGATTCGGTGAGTCTGAGGGAGAGCCTTTTACTTCTCCCCATGCACCCCTTGCCACCCCGAGCCCCGCCCCAAGGCATGCCTATGGAGTGACTGGCCTGAGTCACCGGGGCCAATTGCAGGCAACTTCCCGGGTCCCTGCCCCTAAGCCAACCAAGCCTCACTCGGCATCCCGGTTTGGTTCAGTGAGTCTGAGGGAGAGCATTTGACTTCTTCCCCTGTACACTGCTCTACCCAGAGCCCCTTCCCCAAGCCTGCTGAGAGAGTGGGAATTTTCCCCACTCACTGAGCATCCTAGTTTGGTGAGTGTATGGTAAGACTGAGGGAGAGCCTTTGGCTTCCTCCTGTGCGCTCTGTGCCATCCAGAGCCTCACGCCCCAAGACATCCTAGCCAGAGACCTGCCTGAGATGCCTCAGACAGAGTTGCCTGGCAACTTCCTGGAGCCCCTGATCCCAAGCCCACCAAGGGAGTGAGAATTTTTGGTGACTCCACCAGCACTAGATCCACCCCCATCCAGCCTGGTGAGTGTGAGGGAGAGCTTCTGCACTCCCCAGTGCCCCCATGACCAGGGACCTAACAGAGGGAAACCACAGGAGCTGCAGCAAAAAAGAACTGAACACAACAGCTAGATCCAGGCAACGCATGACTGGTTAACATCAGACTTAATAGACTGGCACCTGAATTGCATTACACACTAAGGTCATAGCTGCACCAAGCTCTATACCAAAGGCCAGAGATCAGTGCTATTGAAAATGACAAAGTCAAGGAGAAAAATGCAATCCTAGACCTCAAGTCCACCAATAAGTCCAGAGGACACTCGCTCAGCTGAAATGAGTGAATTAATAGAGATAGAAGTAAAGGAACAACAGCAGAAAGATATAGAGGAACTCAGACCAGAATTAATGCCAGATGCTATGATTTCAAAGAATTCTTTTTTATTTTAGAAAGTATTTCTGCTTTGAGTTCCTCTTTACCTTTCTGCTTTTGTTTCTTTGCTTCCAATAATGATAGTTCATACGTTTCAGCTGGAATAGTGTTCTCTGCACTTGTTCTTGGTGGACATTGGGTTTCCCCCATACATTTCTGGATTTGATTCATTACTTCAGATGCTATTACTTCTTTTTTATTTCAGGCGTTTATTCTGGCCTGAGTTCCTCTATACCTTTTTGTTGCTGTTTCTTTGCTTCCACCTCTGTTAATTCATTCATTTCAGCTGAGCTAGTGTCCTCTGCACTCATTGGTGGACTCGAGGCCTGAGATTGCCTTTTGTTCCTTTTCTTTGTCATTTTGTATAGCACTGACCTCTGCAGTTATGACCTTAGCGCGTTATAAGATTCAGGTGCCCATCTATTAAGTTTGAGATTATCCAGTTATGCCTGGCCTAGATGCAGCTGTTGTGCTCAGTTCCTTTTTGTAGCAGCTCCTCTTGTACAACTGTGAGCCTGTGGTTCCCCTCTGTTGTGTCCCTGGTCCAGGGAGCACTGGGGAGTGCAGAAGTTCTCCATGTACTCACCAGGTTGGGCGAGGGTAGTTCAGGTGGCAGGAGATTTGGAAAACTTCCCACTCACTCGGCGGGCTTGGGGTCAGGGTCTTCAGTGAGTTGCCAGGCAAGTTGGTGTGGGGTGTCTCAGGCCAACAGCTTGCTCAACTCAGAGGTCTTTGGGTTGGGGGCTTCAGATGATGCAAAATGAGGGGGGGGAAGCCAAATGCTCTCTCACACATTCATGGAATGGGGCTCAGGTGTATCTAGTGGGAGAGATTCTGAAAAATTCCCACTGGATCAGTGGACTTAGGGGCAGGGCCTCCAGGGATTTGCTGGGCAAGCCGGTCTGGGGAGTCTCAGGCCAACTGTTCGCTCATTTGGAGGTCTTAGGGGCTGGGGCTCCGGATGGTGCAGAGCATTGGGGAAGCCAAAGGCTCTCCCACACACTCACAGAACAGGGCTTGCCTGGGGTGCTGGGAGAGTCGGAAGAATTGCCACTTGCTTGGCTGGCTTAGGTACAGGGGCCTAGTTTGTATAATTCTACCAGATTTTCTCCATATATGTATTGCACATGTGTGTGTGCTTGTCACTTGAAGAGAACGATAACATGCCACTTTCCCTTAACTATTTCAGCACATTGATAACTATTATGCAATAAAATTTAACCATAAGACCATATTCAAATGTGTCCAAGTCAGCCAACATTGTCTTTTACGTTGTCATTTGGCCAAGTTCTACTCTACTAGTGTGTGCTCTATTTGGTTATGTCTATTTAATCTCTTATAGTCTAGAACATGTTTGCATTTTACCAAATCTATTAAACTTCAAGCATCATTTTTCCACTGAATGTTTCTTCCACCTTTTGGTTTGTGTTTCATGGTTGGATCATGATATCCTATTTCAGGATAAAATATTGATTCTCCGAAAATTCTCACCCTGAGCTATTGAGGTTAGCTATATATCATCTAAAACCTTTCCTGGAGCAATATTGATTTTTCTCTGTGTAGAAAGTACATCTGAATTACAGGAATATTGTATTTTCCTGACATAGTATTATTTTCTCTCTTTATGAGGTGCAGAATGTTCTAAAATCTATAATTCCCATTGGAAAATCATGAAAAAGGAATAGATTACTTGACCATTTAAGCATCAGTTTAACCCTGTGAATGTTCACCATTAAAACATGCCCTACACAATGTGGTGTCAAAGCTCTTGGTAGACATTAAATAGAAAGAGATATGGAGAAAGGCGCAATGTCATTTTCTGAGCTCTCCTCTTCTATAAAACTATCTCTAATATTTTAAATTACTTGAAATACATAATGATCCTTTTTGGTTAAATGTGCCTTCCTTCTCTCAGACTTAACAGAAGCTCTCTCCAGTTGCTCTTCTGAGTTTCCTTCCTGCCTTATACTATGTGAAGTGTCAAAACATTCATTCAAGACAATTCTAAGCTACACCGGCCCATATTTGCATTTTTTTAAAGTATCTCTTAAACCATTTCCCAACAATTCCATATAGAACTTGTCTGAGAAGCTTGGAAGCTGGTATCCACTCCAAGGGAGGAACCTGGGAGTAATGTTTTGAAAAAAATCACTGAGTCAGTGCCTTTCACAGGCAAATTTGAAAAATATTGCCCTAGGATATAGCCAATAATCACAAAAGTCCTGCATAGTGTGCAGACAGCAGCGGTTCCAATCCAGAATGTAGCCAGGTTATCTGTTACTCTGGCTGCCATGGTTCTGACCAGCACAGATGCTGGCTGAGTCTTAGACTCTCCATGCTCACATGGAAGGAAAATGATTAAAGATATGTTGTATATAAATTATATTTAGCTCTAGTTGATATATTGCACACTATAATGTCTAGGACATGTTGGACTGTAACTAAATTTTAGCTCATAAAAAAAAAGAAAGAAATTAAAACCCACTGTGATCTTTCTTTTGCTGCAATCTCCTTTCTTTGCCAAGAGAAACAGTATCCCTCCCTTGCCCAGGTCAGCCTAAACTCATGGGCTAAAGTGAACAACCCATTTCATTCTCCAGTAACTACAGCTTTGTGTACAGTGCTGTACCCAGAAGGATGACTGCTTAATCAGGGAAAAGCCCTTAGGCCACGATGTCCCTTAAAATACTTTTGGCAAAATATTTAAACAAGTAGGGCCAGCCAGAGAGCTCAGTAGACTAAAGCATCTATTGAGTCAGACACAAGGACCAAGGTTCAAACCCCCACCCCCTGCCCCCAGCAGGCCATGCTGGCCCCACGCCTAGGGCATACTGAGAAGGTGAATGAGACAGTGCCTGGTGGTGCATGCCTGTAATCCCAGCACTTGGGAGGCTGAAAACAGGAGGATCACTATGAGTCTGAGCTGTGTAGTGAGACCTGGAAGACCCTGTACTAAAATACAGAAGTAAATAAATAAATAAGACAATTCTTTTTAAACCAAGTAGTATTATAAACATTTTAAGTGACTTGCAATTTTCTGTTTAAATTATGGGAATTGAATCCAATTCTCCAGCTCCCAGCATATTTTTAGAGGTTGAAATAGGGTCTGGTTAGCTCACTAAATTGCTGAGCCTAGGCTCAAAATTTCAATCCTCCTACTCTGCGAATGTTCCTGTAATTACAAGAAGGCTTAGATTCTAAGGATGATTGTTTGCTTCTATGTGGTCATTTAATATCTATGCACTTCAATTGCTTTAGCAATAAACAGAAATATCATTAATGACCATATTACCACTAGTAAGATATCTGGTGATCTAAATTAGGACAGTGAAAGGAGGTAGAAAAGCTCACTTAAAAAAAGGTAGTAATTTTCAAGGCAGTATAGTGTACAGTTGTAATCCCAGCTACTGTTGAAGGAGGGTTGAAAGTTTGAGTCCAGCCCAAACATCTTACTGAGACAGTGTCTTAAGATACAAAATAAATAAACAGGAGGAAGAAAAAGAAAATTAATTATTTACTACTTATTATAAAACTAGACAAAAACATAGTGACACTTCCTAATTTTAGATGAGAAAATGAGGTAAAATGAGTGTTTAATTTCAGATAACTCCATTGTAATCTTACTTTTTCTCTTGAAAGAGGTAACACAAATTAAGTTTCTTTTTTAAATAGCATTGTTTGTGGATTCCATCGACATGAAGGTCTTTCTGCGGCGTTGGGGCTCTCAACATCTAACAGGGACAAGAAGTGGGAGCCCCGCGGCGGGCACACAGATGGAGGTGTTGCACGTCCTGTGTGCGCCCAGCCACCAGCGCCCAATGAGAAGCAGCCTGGGAGGGAGACTCCCTACCTAGGAGGGAGACTCCCGCAGGACTGAGGACCCGAAGGCCCGCTGAAGTGACACTAGGATGCTCTGCGGCACACGCTCAGTTCTGCCATTTCAGACCACTGCCAGGTCTCCCACTTTCTACCACCAGGTCACCATCAAAGCACCCGATAGTCCCTGGGTTATGAAAGGGCTGGAGAGACCGACTTCAGTATCAGCCAGGGCTTGCATGTTCATCCGGGAAGAGCCCACAGCAGCTGCTAAAAGGGAGAGATGCATCCTGTTGCCTGAGGTGGAGTCTCCAGGGACGCCTCATCCGGCACAAAACTGGTTACGATGGCCCCCAGGGCCGGGGACTCTGAGAACACCTGGGGGAGGCCTGCAAGCTGGCCACACACCTTGTACTGAGCTTCACTGGAGTGAGAGGCCCACAGGCCTGAGGATGCCCACGATCCAGCTGCCCACTCCCAGGGTGCTTCTCACTCCACCAGGGCCTCCGTGCCCAGCTTTAGCCTTTCCCATCACATCTGAGCTAAGATAAGGCAAGGACTGTTGGGCAGAAGGTGGGTGACCCCCAAGGCGGTTCCTCTGTTAAAGGGCTGGCTGCTGCTGTCGGCATGAAGAGAGCTCTCTCTGGACAGGGATGGACAGGGTTGTAGTGCTGTCCTTGGTGGCAGCTCAGCTCCCTACTGGGGAGCGCTGGGTAGATCCTGCTGGAATTTCTTTTCTTCAGCTCCAATGACGTTGCATGACAGCCATGTCCAAAACTGTGGAGAGAAGGACTTTGCTATGGAGAAACGTGTCTTCAGCAGCTTTGCCTGATGGCCCCTGGGAAGCCTGGCTTTGTGTCCATCGTGATTTCTACTTTCCCGCCTTCTTACAATTTTAGTGTGTAGCTGCATGGGGAACAGGTGGCTGAGCTGCCCTCACAGTCTGTGGGGGATTGATCCTTCCTAGTTTCTGGGCATCCTGACATTCCTTACCTACAGGACCATCTGCAGCAGCCCAGCAGAGGAGCCTGAAGCAAGCCCTGTACCTGGTGGAACCAGCGAGTGCCCCTCATCCTGCTGGGGCTGCAGCTCGAGTGCCCAGGGTCCTTGATTCTGTGTGGCCTCAGCTGAGCGAGGTGTCTGTAGGCTGCCCAGGAGCTCTGTTTGGTGTAGAGGGGGTAGAGGCCCAGTGCCCTGTTGCTTTGCTGATCTCTGTGTGCCTGGCAAGGCTCTGTCATTCTGGGCCTCCCAGAGCAGATCTTAGTTCTACGCATGGGCCAAAGGGAGGAAGGAACAGAAGCCCTTATGGCCCCTGCATCCTTTGCCTCTTCCTGCAGGGTCCTCTCAGGACAGAGCTCCCTTCATGTTAGGCGGAGCTGGCTCTCCAGCCCTACCCTCCATTCTTGTCCGCACATCCACATGGCCTGCAGATTCCCAAATTACTTAAAGCTGTATTTGTGAATTTGAGGGCTCCTGCCTCTCAGCAATGGTTTGCAACTTGTACCTTCCTCTATGGCAGCAGTGCAGGGTCCCTGCACATGATGGCCAGGCCTGCTCTGAGCCTCTGTGGAGATAAACTCAGGTGTCTTCCTCCCACTTGAGCTCTTTGAACTTTGCTCACAGAGAAACTTTGAAATGTGAAGCTGTTTGTAGGTCTTTTGTCAACGTTGGCCATGTGGATGAGTCATGGTCATTGTTTGACCAGATTGCTCTCTGTGAAAGCCTGACAGACTGTTTTCTCACCAGGTGACTCTCCTTGGACACACACTGCATTATTGATCACTCTCCTCTGTGGCCCCATGATCTCTTTGATTAGATTTGGGATGACACTGAATTGTAAGATATTACAGTACAGGAATGGCACTAATGATAGTAATGTCCTGAGTCCTCACTGACCTTGAAGGGCTAGAGCCAAAATGTTGGTTATACTTGAAGTCCTTCTTTTTCTCTATTTTTTTGGTCTGCAAACTTAAGTTGCTAACTCTCCAGAAGAGAAGCTTAATGATTTATAATAGGCTGTTGAGCTTAACATCAGTATCTGCCTGAATATCAAATGCCTTGACAGAACATGGAACAGGTATTTTCCATCAATTGTTGATACACTTTAAATCTGTACAGAATGTGAAAAAAATAAAAAAATAGTAAAAATAAAAATAAATAATTACAGTTTTTTACACAGAGCTTTAGAATTCTAACCATGTGCAACATTGTGCCAGGACAGTCCTATCTCATTTTTTGGTCTCTTTTTTTGTTTATTACTTTTTTTTAAACAACATTTACATGAGAGAGAGTATAGCAGTAATTGAAATGACTATAGAAACAGTACATTTTCAGAGGACCAGAATGACAGGGATTCCAAGCATGACCCTAGTATTGCATATTGCTATCTTCAGTGCAGTTGTTTACAGGGTTTTAGGGTAAATCCTTAGGGGATTTGACTGACTTGTCAGATACAAAAGTTACATTTTTCTGTTATATAGATCTTGCTTTATCTTAGTCTTAACCATCCATCAGAAAATTATGAACATTAGGTATAAAAAGTAAAGCCATATCGATATACTGAGATATAAAAGGCTCAAGTCAACAATTTCTGACCTTGCCAGTCCAGTCCTATGGATAACCCACTGCTATTATAGACTACTGGACAATCTTGGATTACTTTGTTGCATTCATGTACCTACAATGAATAGGTATTCCATATGAATGGCAATGGAATACCTATCTCTGACAAAAGTGAAGAAAAAGGGGGATATAATTGAAGGACCATTTCATAGTGAATATATATATATATGTATATATATATACATATACATATATATATGAACATAAAGCCAGACTGTTGAGTCACACACTCATGTAACAGAGTTTTAGCTACTATCAAAGTATAATATTACTTCAAAAAGCATTATTAACTGCAAGATACAATGGGGAGTGGAGAAGTTCAGGATCACTGAAAATGTTTCCCAGTTCCCTACCATACTGGAGGCACATGCTTCATATTTCAGATAAAGTCTCAAAATAATGTATGGAGGCAGTGCTGATGTAGAAGGAGCTCTTCTGGTTCTGAAACATCTTCCGACTATGTTCCAGTAATGACCTTGCCATCACTGACAGTTTACACCAGGCCAGGATCCCAGGACAATGAATTCCACCGTTTACATCAATCTTACTTGCTTTTTCCTTTTTCTTCCATTTCCTTGTTTTTTCTTTGCCACTTTCTCCTAGATAGAAAGCACAGTATTTAAATAAGCTTATAACATACTCCTGATGCACTAGTAATCATAATTTGAAGACTATTGATTGATTTTTACAAATTTTAGAAACCATCTAAAGCAAATTACAACATATTTAATTATGGTTAATGAACATGCAGTGCTATCAAATCTGACATTTAAGAATAAAGGGGACAAAAGTTTAGGGTGGAAGAAAAGATGAAAGCTCAGGGAAATGTAAGAAGTGCTAATGTCCTCACCTTCAAAGTAGAGAATCAAGAAATACTGTCTATAATTGACCAAATAGGAAATGCATATGTAAGTGTATTACTTAAGATTACAGAGAACATGAATAGACGAGCTGAAATTTTAATGCAGCTTGGCAGGAGGTATGCCATTATTGCTCAGGGAGCTAAGACTCAGGAGGCAATGTCTAAAATTAGCCAACTCAAGCCCTGAGACATAACTCAAGTGTTTTCTGATGTGGGTGCAATCGCCAGAAAACAGTAAGAGGAGTGAGAGCGGCACGTTTTTTGCAAAGAGACCCTGTGAAGCAGGAGAGTCATGCTATTTCTTGAAAAGCTCCCTGTACTCTGAATTCTTAAAATAGAATTATTTTTTCCATTAATTTGATAATTTTTAACTCTTCAAGTAGAGGCATAAATATCCCAACTTGATCTCATCTGAATCTTGGGAAAAGAACATTAAAAAGGAACTGTTACTATGATGAGTTCTAAAAATACAAATGGAAATGGGACATTTTCCCTCAAGAGCCAGTGGACAAGGGAGCCAAAAGCTTACTCCATACAGCCTTTTTGAGCTTTCTAGTGCTGTGACTCTTCTTGGCTCAGAGGAGCTGTGGCCCTCGAAGTACATTCTCAGTTCTCACTAGTTAACAAAATAGTTAATGAAACATTGAGCCCAGCTTATCCAGGAGATTACTTCAGAGTGACTGTTTTAATTTGAAAATATCAATAAAAATAATATAATTTTAAAACAAGAATATCACTCTTGAATTTTGCTGTGAGCCTCATGGTTCTCAGTGGTCCTGGGAAAAAACAGCAAGGGAATTTAGAGTAAAGAGAAGAGACAGAAGCTGAGGTGAGGAGGAGGCCTCAGCTCTGTCTCCAGATGGGAAAAGAGGAGCTGCACAACCATTTAAGGACATTTCTTTACACTTTCTATAGAGTCAGTATCACACACATAGTGCTGCCTACTGACTAATGCCCAGATTTCTCAGGGAAGAGTTCCCCGCCCCCCCAGGATTGAGGCAGTTTGATTGTTTTAGGCATTTTAGGCTGTTTTTGTCTGACACATGCCCACCTCCCAGCTTCAGTTGCTCCCTATAGAATTGGATAAGAGCCCCTGGCTCTCAAGTGCATGGCACATTTCCCACTATTTCTTGCAAGTAAAAGTGGTGGCAGGACTTAGTTCTACTAGGAAGACAAAGATCCAGGTTGTGCTCTCTCTGTTTACTCATTAAAAGGTTTAGATACAAGGATGCAAGACTTTGTTTTGTTTTCTTGAACAGTTCAAGCTGACCTTGAGCTCACTCTGTAGCCCCGTCTGGCTTCAAACTCACAGTGATCATCCTGGCTCTGCCTTCCAAGTGCTGGGGTTACAGCTGTGTGCCACCTTTCCTGGCTTGCAGGAAATATTTTGAAGATGGTAATACTTTTAAATCAGTTTTGTCTGCACAAGTGTAAATTGTAATTCTAAGCTATGCAAGCCACTGTTTTTGATTCTTCCTCATAGCTAGTTGTATCCCAACTAATATCATTATCTTCCCTGTCAATCTTATGGACACGGGGTTGGTTTTCAAAAGAAATTTAGGCATATGTCTTCTTACATTGATAATCACCATTGTTATATGCATGCATGGTTAACAAAGCTGTTAACCAAGAATTAATTATGCTTTCAAACAGAAAACTGATTATACTTTCTGTACAGAGATATTTGACTCTACGCTGTAGCTTGCAATGGGAGGTTTTCTATTGCTGGACGCCTGAGTTCTCAAAGACCTATGCTGAGTGCTTGGCGTGAGTTCTTGCCCTCACATAATCACTTCCCATTCACTCATAAACCTGAGCTGAGGGTTGAAAATGCACACTGCACACGGTGTTGGAATAGGGAATCAGGAGATGATGGAGGAAAACTTACATGATCTCTACTTTGAGAGGCACTAGACTGAAGAGAGAGGCCTAGAGTCTGGGTGTTTGCACCTGCTGCTAACGAGCTGAGTTGCATTAGGGAAGTTATTTAAACTCACGGGAAGATCCTCACCTCTTAGGAATGACATCATTAGCCACAGGAGGGGTTGACTGTGAGAATTGAATGAGTTAAAAGGAAGCACCTGTAGGAATCTCTGGCACACAGTGGACACTGCTCACTGGTTTCACTGTGCTACTTGGAAAGATGAAGCATCACATACATTCTAAGAAATTATGTTTAGGGCCAGCAACATAGATCAGTGGAATAAGTGCCTGTTCAATAAGCGCAAGCTCCTGAGTTTGATCCTGGTACCCAAAAATAGAAAAGAAAAGAAATTACAATTCTTAAAAAAAATGCCATGAAACAACCTGTTAATAATAACATTTAATGTTATCATTATCAAATTTTCAGATATGAGAAATGAGAAGGTTCATCTTGTCCTATGAAGTCTAGGCCATTAATATGTACATCATCATTAGTTATGCATCATTTTGTGCATTATTATGTTGTATTATTTAATTTATATAGATTTTTTTCTGAATTATTTGAATGATTCTCTTTTTTTGAAGAATACAAAATAGTGATAGAAAAAACAGCATTAGAAATGAAACAAGGCTCTAGCCTCACCACCTCCCAGGCAAGCTCAAGGACCCAGTTTTGATCCTTGGTACCACATGCCATGCCAGTCCTGCACTGAGCCGGCCAATGAATCCTGGTATGGTGGTGCACACCTGTAAACCCAGCGCTGGGGAGGCTGAGGCAGGAAGATCATTGTGTCCAAGCTGCATATAACATGATATAAACCCATGAGAGAGATCTCTTGGAGACACAGGAAGCCATGGAAAGATCCAGGCTCAGCCTTTCCCATTCATAACAACACAGTCTTAGACCACGCCTCCAACTCATAAGCCCACAGGTGGCAAGACAGTGTACCAAATGAAAAAAGAAATGATACAAGGTTTCACTAAACAGACTGATAAGAATCCAGCAATGATTGCTGTATTACATGAGACTATCTTCAAATTACTCAGATATAAACGTGCAAGATTCATTTGAAGAAAAACAAAAAAAATAATGAAGAACTTATAAGAAATTTGATAGAGGAAAAAAATCAGAGTAAAAAAAAGTTTTAAGTATTAACTGCTCCTTTCAAAAGACCAGCAGAAATTGACAATAAAATTAACCAAATTCTTCTGCACATGTGCCTAAACATATTTTCCCTTCTTTAATTTGTCCTCTTCCTTGTCCCAGTTTTTCCTTCCCATTGAACAACTTCTTTTCCTTTCACAGTATCTGTTGTGTCTTTCACATTTTCATCATTCTTTGAGATTCTCACACTAGTGAGGTAATATGATGTTTGCACATGCAGATCTTATTTATTTCACTTACCAATATAGTCACTAGCTGCATCCATTAATCTGCAAAATCCTCAAGTTTATCTTTTTTATGGGTGAATAATACTCCATTGTGTAGAAACATCATATCTCTTTTATCCATTCCTCAGTTGATAGACATTTGAGTTGTTTCCAAGATTTAGTTATGAAAAATTGTGCTGCTATAAACATGGGTTTATATCACTGTAGTATGATGATTTCACTTCATTTGGAAAAATACCTAGGTGGGGAATAGATGCCTTGAATGGGACCTCAGATCCTAGATTTCTGAGGTATCTCTGTACTGATTTGCATAATAATTGTACCAGCTGCACTGCTAACAACAGTGGAGAAAGATTTCTCTTTCCCCATATAGTCTCAAGCATTTGTTATTGGTTGACTTCTTCATGATAGCCATTCTTTGTTTGGTGAGATGGTTTCTCAGTGTTATTTTAATTTGAATCTCTTGAATAACTGGTGATGTTGAATGATTTTTCATATATTTATTTGCATTTGTATCTCTTCATCTGTGAATTATTCTTTCTGATGTAAGAGTATTCATAACAAGGACAGAATCATATGTCATTCTATCAGGATTCATAGATTAACTCGTGTTTTCAATTGCATGTGTTGCTACATAAGTTTCCAGTTTTATTTTGATAAAGTGCTTGTCTTTCTTTCTCTACTCCTGTGAAAAGCTTGAGAAATTATATATTTATTTGAAACTGCATGTGCTTTAAGGGCTTTTCTACACTTGAGTTCATGTATTTGTAATGGAGCTCAGTTTTGAGTACTGAGATCATGACAGCAAGTTCTGCTTGGGTGTGGCAAGGTGTCCTAATGGACATAAACTGAAGGACAGGAGCCCCTGTGAGAGAGATTTTGTGGCTACACAGGAAGACATGGAAAGATCCAGGCTCAGCCTTTCCCTCTCATAACAACACAGTCTTACAGGAACTGTAGTTCCTATAAGAAGTACCTTACTCTCCTTCTAGGGCAATGCTCCAAGTGATCTGACAACTCCTGCCAAGATCTAAGCTCTGCCCCCCAAAGACAGCATACTGAGGACCACGCCTCCAACTCATAAGCCCATAGGTGGCAAACCACACCCAAACCACAGCATTTATATAAGTATATCCTCCTTTATCAAATCTTGTCACACTTACCAAGTTAGCACCTAGTTTTAATCAAAAGGAATATATTACCCAATTAAATATTATTCCATTATTAAATATTTATTACTATTTGACATAACAAAAACTAGCGGGAAAAACAGTTGTGGGACCTGTTCAATAGTTCCAACATATTATCAAATACCTAGTCTCTTTACCTCTCTCTGTCTGTCTTTCCATTCCTAAGAAGTTGATGCTGGGCTGGAGATACAGCTCAGCAGTGCAGTGCCTGTCCAGCAATGCTAGGTTCTGAGTTCAATTCCTGGTACAGGGCGTCTGGGACCACCGCAAAGTTAGGACTTTCCTTTTCACACCTGAGGCTGCCCTCAGTGGCTCTGAAGCTGTCATCATGCCACAGAATGAATATATTGAATTACATCATAAACACTATGGGTACTGCTTGGATTACCATGAGAAAAAGAGAAAGTTGAGAGGCTCATGAATATTCAAAGAAGGCAAAAAAAAAAAAAAAAAGATTGGCCTGAAAGCTAAGCTCTACCATAAACAGTGCCATGCAGAAAAAATACAAACAAAAAAGACTATCAAGATGCATGAAAAGAGAAACACCAAACAAAAGAATGATGAAAAGACTCCACAAGGAGCAGTACCTGCATACCTCTGGACAGAGGACAGTCTCATGCAAAAGTACTTTCCAACATGATTAAACAGAAACGAAAAGACGGGAAAATGGGAAGTCCCTCTGCCCAAAGTGCGTGCCCAAGGAGAAACAGAAGTATTGAAAGTTATTCAAACTGGAAAGAGAAAAAAAGAAGGCATGGAAGAGGATGGTTACTAAAGTCTGCTTTGTTGGAGATAGCTTTAAAAGAAAACCACCTAAATATGAAAGATTCATTAGGCCAATGGGCTTATGTTTTAAGGCCCATGTAACACATCTTGAACTGAAAGCCACTTTTTGCCTTCCAATACTTCATCAGCACTGTATACAACTTTGGGTGTTATTACCAAAGGAACAGTGATTGAGGTGAATGTGAGTGAGTTGGGCCTTGTGACACAAGGAGGCGAGGTTATTTGGGGTAAATATGCACAGGTAACCAACAATCCTGAAAACGATGGATGCATCAGTGTAGTCTTACTAGTTTGACAGATGTTTCATACAGTAACTTCTTACACTTAGTCAGGAAAGCCATAACTTGAATACTGCGGAACAACTCTCATGACTACATTCATCAAGAAAACTATTTATTAAATTGTAAAAGCATTAAACTGGGCCAGTTTTACAATTTGGTCTTTTATTAGGGGTCTGCTAAGGGCTTAAGTGTTAATGAGATTGAACCATTTGAAAAAGTAAACATAAGTCTTTGCATTTAAAGAGTGGATACTCAGCAACACAGATATCTCATTCCCCAGTATTTAAAGTCAGTGAAAACTTAATTTAAGGGTCTAGGGCTAGAATCTGCTGAAGCTATTCTATCTCATCATTTGTCATTATTTCTAACAACAAAGGTAATGTTTAAGTTTATTCACAATATAGTCTGTAATACTTTAAGAACGGGATTAGAAGTTTTAGATAATTCCAGCTTGGTTGCACTAATGCCCTAAAAAGAAACTTTATTTGCAGTTCAATAATATAAGAAGGTTGTATGTTAGCTGTGCATTTCAAGTTTTGTGATCTGAATTAAATGGTCATAGCTTGAAAAAAAATTCCTGGTACAAAAAAACAAAGAAGTTGATGCAACCTTCCCATGATTGCAAAATGAATGAGAGAGCTGCAAGAATTACATCAGCACACAAAACACCTACAACATCAATAAAAAAGATATCTCTCTCATCATGACACCTTCCGTCTTTCACCAAGGAATATTTTTCAGTCAGCCCCATGCAATTCTTCGCATGTGGCATTGGCCAGTTCTAGTTCCCATGTGTTTCCTCAGTGAAAGACAAGTAGGAAAACATCTGTCATTTTCAGTCTATCTCCTGCTGGTTTCTTTGGCCAACAGAACAAAGCATTGGATAATGGCTTAGAGGTGTGTAACCATCAGTACCAGCTGTGACAACCAACTGCTGCCTCTGGAAGGTTCCAAGTAGTAGGTGCTTGCTAGTGAGTCTCTTTCCAACCTTAGTCCTCACCTAAACACATAAACTAGAGAGAATTATATTTTTTTCATTCACAAAATTGTAAAGTGGGGATCATGGTTTCCTTTTATTATTGTGTGTAGGTCAGTAGAGAAAATCCACAAAGCAATCTGAGAGTGTGGGGTCTATGATATTTGTTACAGCTTTCATATGGGTTAAGAGAATGATCATTCAAATAATTTTGACAAGGACATATCATATTTTCAGCTTTGCTGTATGTACTTAAAATACTACTTAAATATAATTTTCTGTATATAGATCTACAGTGTCATAATCCTTTATTAAAGAAATTATCATAAACTGTTGTCACCAACTCCTTTTGACAGAAATGACAATGATGCATCAGCACAGTTCTTTCATTTTCCCTTCTAGGACATCCTAAATTGAAGCAAATAATGTGCAGATTTTCAGCTATTAGTACTGTGCCCTGAATCCAAAAAGAAAACAAGGGCAAGCCAAATAGCTCAGCTGATTAAAGCACCTGCAAGAAGGTACAGGGCTTGGGGGTTTGATCCCAAGGCCTGCTATGCCTTCCCCGTCCCTGGAACACACTGAGATGGCAATGAGACTGGACGTGGTGGTGTGTGCCTGTAATCCCAGCAGTTGGGAGGCTGTAAACAGACAGGTCACTATGAGTCCAATCTAGTAGTGAAACCCTGAACACCCTGTAGACCCTCGCTACAACAGGAGAAGGAGAAGGAGGAGGAGGAGGAGATGAAGAAAACATCAAGATAATTGAGAGAACACATCAGGCAATGTATCTGCAATGCCAATTTAGGATAATGGCGAATTTCAAGTGTTCTATAACACTTACTTGTAATAGTACTTATGTTGTGGTTAGAAAGAAATGCAAAATAAAGGGGAAAGTGACAAAGAAAAATATAATAGCTCCTCCTGTGTAGAAAGTGTTGTGTCATCTGGGACCCACTGCATGGTGGAGAACTGTTGTCAGGCTCAGGTATTACCAGATGACATGCCGTAGGTGATGGGTGAGGACAGACTCAGGGGAGCAAGCCTTTTCTGCACTGCACTTTCGAAAATGGCTGTTCTTGAGAACTTCACGTCCATGAGGGAAGAACACCAACAAACTTCCTCCCTGAGCACAGCTGCTAAGCAGCAGGCCTGGAGTCCCTGGTAGATGAGAACAAGTGGCTGCTCCTTGTGGGAAGTGGCAAGATGCATTCTGATTCAACCCACAGAGCTTAAATTTTAAGCATTTTTTTCTTCTCTGAGCAGCAGGAACAGATGAGCTCTCAAGAAATAAAGATCTCATTTTCACGGAAATCATCTCTCAAGAATAAGGAAGAAGAAAAATAAAGAAAATGTATGAGGCAGACAAAAGATTGCTGTAAAAGACAGTAAGCATCAGAATTTCTAAGAGGGCTTAACTATTCCTTGAGGTGTATTTTAATGGCGCTCTAACAGTTGTCACAGTACATCTTCCCTCTGGAGTAAACAGGATGCTGGTAACCAGGTGCTATAATAGAATGAGCCTTGGAAAACAAAGTTTACAATAAAATTACCAGAAACAGGAGACTACACTGTAGCTAAGGCTAGTAATTTATGGCATGCTGAACACTGCACAGGGACTAAGGTATTCACTGGCATATGGGTCGCTGTGCCCAAGCCAACTTTCGCAGTCACTAATGTGGCAGATCCATATACCTAATCCAATAATGATCTCACAATAAAACTTCAGAAGACCCAAAACCATGGCGCAATAGAAGGATGGTGAGGCTCTTCAGACTCCTCACAACAGGACTCCACATCCAGAAGCAATGAGTGATCTGTTTACTCCCAGCAAGAGACAGCTACAGCTACTGAAACATGTCCTGGTGGTGGGGTGGGACCCAAAAGCAGCCACTCACTGCCAGGGTCACTGACGTGTTGTAGGCATACCGGAAGGGTTTCCTTTCTAATCCACACATTTCAGTTTGACATAAAATACTAGACATTCAAGAGCTCTTTTAATTTATCTTTTTATTTCTGTTTCTCCCAGCCCCCAGATTAATCTATTAGCCCCACAAAGAGAGATTTGATTCATCTTTGCACTATCCATATATGCTTAGCTACTGGTAAAGGGTAAACATTCCAGAAAGGCTTACCAAAAAAAAAGATGAATGAATCATAAATGTATTCAAAATAATCCACTCACATTTTCATTATCAAGGAAATGAGCGGTGACTTTTGGCTGAAAGGACCTATAATACAGTTAAAGTTTAAATTAGCAATTACTAATCTTACCATGATATGTACTAACACTGTTAAAACAAACCACATATATATGCTCAACAAATCTGTGACTACTTTATAGTTTTATGTACACAGAGTGAAGGAGAGGGACTAGTATTTTATTTACATTTTAGTCACACATTTTATTTTAAAAAGAACTACTTCAGTGTATAGCATATTTAGCAGATTTCTTTTTGATGACATCATACTATCCTTTAATATGGGTGTGGTAAAACATATGTACCGTTTCTCCACCGGAAGACATGAGATAAATCATTCTCTAGTTAACTGCTAAAAGAAACATTATTAATTTTTTAATTATCCTTGAACATGCACTTTCATATACAGGAATAAATATATCCATGAAATAAGCTTTTACATGAGGAATGCATAGATGAAACCATATGATGTTTAAATTCTCATCTAAAGAACCACTCCCAGATTGCTTTGGTATACAACAACGTGTACCAGTTACACTGCGCGAGATTTGCTACTGTTCTGCTCTTGTGTTTGGAAGATTATCAGACAACTTTGGTGTCTGTCAGTCTATTGATAGGAAAAAAGGATATTTTATAAGAGATAGAATTGGCCCTCATTTTATTAAATATGATGTTGAGCATTTTTCTGTTTTTAATTAATTTTTGAGCCTCTATAAAAGATTCAAAAAACGGATGTCAACTTCCAAATATATTTTGATGATTTCTGTCTTTGTAAATAGTATTTTGATGACATTTATATATTTTTAATTTTTCTGGTTAGGCAGAAACTGATAATATCTGTATTTAAGTTTAAAATGTTTTATTATAATAGCTTCTATGGGCTTGGTTACTTTGAAAGATATTTCCTTTTTATTTTATGAAAATAAGGTAAGACAGCATTTCAAAATAAAATAGCAGAATAACAATGATTAATATGTTAGATATTGTCATCTTTCAAGTAGTTGCTCAGGATACAACATATGAACACAAAAAATTCTCCAATTAATATTACCACAAATTTCCTTTTTAATGAGACACTAATAGTATAATTGACTCATATGTTTTCCCTTTTCCCTACTGTCCTTTCTCTTTGACGCAGCTTAATTATTTTCCTTTTGAAAAATTTCTTCCCATTTCACAATATCTGCTGTGGATTTTAGAACTTACTTACTCTTTCAATTTCTCAGACTAGAGCGACAGTACAATGCCTACACATACAAGTCCGCTTTATTTTACTTATGAGCATAGTCTAAGGTTGTACCGTTTACCTATAAAAGTCTCCAGTATATCATTCCTTATGGCTGTCCTATATTCCATTGCATAAAAATACCATAGTTTTATTTGTTTCTCGGTTCCTGGATATTTAGGTTGTTTCCAAGATGTAGCTATGACAAATTTGGCTACTGTAAACATGAAGGCCAGATATTAATGTGGTATGATGTTTTTAAATCTTGTGAGAAAATAAACAGACTGGAAATAACTGGGTCAAATGGTACCTCCAATTCTAGTTTTTTGATGAAACTCCATATTGATTTCTGTAGTGCTTGTACCAGGCTACACTCGGAACAGTGGACAGTGGCTCCTTTCCTATGCATTCCCTCTAGCATTTTTTATTGGTGAATAATGTGATAATATTTCTTCCATTGGAAGTGAGGTGGAATCTTGGGATTGTTATAATTTGAATTTCTTGAATGAACAATGATGTTAGACATTTTTCTTTTTTTATTAATTTTATTGAGAAAAAGTTGCAATGATACACTTTCAAAACAGGTTGGTAGGAGAGTTACAACAATTCATACATTGCATGTCATTGTTTTTGAGTAGTTATTAATAGCACAAGATGCAGACATGATATCCTGTCCAAACACTTCTCATGAAATTAAGAGAAAGTATATATATATATATATGAACACAAAAAAATTCTCCAATTAATATTACCACAAATTTCCTCTTTAATAAGCTAAGAGACACTAATAGTTTAATTGACTCGTGTATTTTCCCTACTGTCCTTTCTCTTTGACGCAGCTTAATTATTTTCCTTTTGAAAAATTTCTTAACATTTCTATGATATAGATATAGATATATATAGATATATAGATATACTATTTTCTATATACAGATACAAAGTTGTCCTTCATTTGTATCTCTTTTATTGTTTACTTTTGTCAGAGATGGGTATTCCATTGCCATTCAAATATTGTAGGTGCATGAATTCAACAAAATATTCCAATATAGTCCAGTAGTCCATAATAGTAGTGGATTATCCACAGGAATGGCAGTGTCAGAAGTAGTAGCAAGACCTATATAATAAGAAATGTAACTTCTGTATCCAACAAGGTCAGACAAGTCCCCTAAGGACTTTTCTAGAAACCCTGTACCACACTTTGTCAGCCATGTAGATGATTCACGGCCATTACTTGACCAATTTTCTCTCTGTGAAAGCCTGAGAGAATGTTTTCTATGTGCCTCTCCTTAGGCACACTCTACATCATTGATCACATTCCTCTGTGACCCATAATCTCCTTGATCAGAAAATTTGGGACAAAACTGAGTTAAATGATGTTACAGTATAGATTCACCTATGTCCTGAGTCCTCATCGAACTTGAAAGAATACAGCCAAAGTGTTACGGTCCATGCATCCCGTCTTTTTCTCTAATTTTGGTCTGCAAACATAGGTTGTTGACCCACCAGAAGACAAGCTTATTATTGCGCTACAACACATCCTTTTAGGTTTAACCTCACTATCTGTCTGAATATCAAACATCTTAGGCATAAGACGAAACATGTATTTTGCATCAAGTACTGATAGGTTAAACTTTAACTCTCTGCAGAATATGGAAAAAGAATTTAAAACATTTAAAAATATGAATAAAAACACATATTTTTACACAGCAATGTATTTTTATTTTTTTTCCATTTATTTTTATTTTATTAAAATACAAATGTCAATCAGACAGTTTCAAGACACCTTAACCATACAGAGTCGATGAATTAGTACATTGCAAACTGTTTTCAGAACGTTTTGGTATTGTACAAGGTGCATACATGAAATTATATTTACAGGTTTTTTATAGCTGAATTATATCAAAGATTCAATAATTAT